>JAPWLS010001169.1:0-36178 GCA_028551675.1 Tineola bisselliella
GTGTATGACGAGAAGAAGACCAGCATATGACCACACTCTGCCTGATGTTAAGCTAGAGTGCAGTCCATGAGCATAGACAACTGTTACCAAAAACCAAATTAATAGGACACACTCCTCTCGTAATCCCGGCTACTTCCAAGCTGATAATAATATTTGTGGACCTAATTCACAATTATTTATTTATTGCATTACGCGTAATTGTTACAAAAGATTGCAGCCGTTTATTTTAAGAATTATTAAAAATAGTACTAGATAAGATTAGAACGGGGCACTATTCTCCATTTAATAAGTTATATTATTTATTAAATCCACTCTCAAAATATGTGTGTTTATATGTTTGTATTGATTAGTCGCCTATCCGTCAGAGCAACATACATCCACACATCGCTTACAACACAAATGTGTGATCGTTCTAAAGCAGAATAGAGGGTTATATTTAGCAATAGTTGAATTCGTTGATAAGGATGGTTGATACTGGTATGTTTGTTAAGGATGACGCTTATCTGCGTGCCACATGTCTGTGTGCATTGTCGTAATAGCAATACACAGATAACAAGGCATGACCTTCAGCAGATGTGAGGACTCGGTGATTGATGGAGAGCTTGCTTTGGAAGGATGCCCGAGGTGCATATATGTAGTTTGAGTCATTATTAATGTGACCATAATTATAGCTAAAAATAAACTAAATTTTTATACTTTTGTACGAAAAATTAATCACACATACATATCTCAAGTTAAGGGTATAAAACTCATCATAATAAGAAATTAAGAATGTTTCTACATTTAAAGCTTGCCAAGGATATTATAATAATTTAACCCTTCCTGTGTGCTAACTCGAAGACCCTTATGCATTTTTTTAAATTTATATAGAACAGCCATTCTCAAAGTGTGTTCCGCGGAACCCTAGGACTAAAATACTGCAAAAAATACCTACCAAAGGGAGATTATAAGGTTACATCTAAATATTCCAACTAAATATTACGTATATAACACTGCAATATGATTATTCATAAATACATAAAAATCAGTTTTTTTTATAATTATATTAAGGCTTTTTCCTTAGTCAAAAAAGTTTGAGAACCGCTGATATAGAAAATTCCATAAGCGCTCTGATACAATGGTCACGTTAAGTTATTATATACACATATTATATATAGTAGTATTACTAATGTTACTTATAAGTGTATAGAATATATACTATACTACATAATGACTAATTAACAACATTGAGAATTCATTACCAAATAAATATACATACATACGCACACACTGCTTTGTTGTCGACAACATTCATTTATTATGTTTGGAGGCGAACTGCTTTAATGACACGCTGATAAATCGAGTCATCACTTCTGTATTTCACTACTAGATGGAGCCACCGTCGTTTATTTTCATGTGACAAATTAATGAAGACTCCATAAATAATTATACATTTGCAAATAATATATATTAAGTTCAGAATAACTCTACCAGCTAACTGTTCGAAAAAGCAAAGAAAAATAAAACGATCATCACAGCTATTACGTCAGATATCGGGTTTAACAAGAAGCATAGGGCAGGTAAGAAGAATAATCGTTTTTTCTAGAAAACTACAATAGGTGACGTGACTGTGCTTTGTCCAGGTCTTGCACTTGCGGCCGGCAATGCCATGACAGTTCAACCAAAACAATAAGCGCGAGTGTATGTTGTGTAGATAAAAAAAAGAAATTTCCGTTGTTTTCTTACGATTTTTGCAAAGGTTTGTACGCCAACTTTTTATATTACCAATCAGTTATTTATAAATAATGATTGTTTATTCTCTTGCTGGTTTCAATGAACGTAATTTGTGATTATTATTTTTTATTTACCTATTTTCAATATTTCAATTCATCACTTGTTGTATACATTGGTACTTTGGGCAAAACGGATATGGGCAAAACGGTTAGGGTATCCGTTTTGCCCGTTTAGTATTTTCAAATGATTTTCAGGCAGTATAGGCGAATACTTTTTGTTGAAATTACATCTGTTACTCCTATAGAGGCAATACCTGAATCTTCAGCACACTACCAACGCACAACAACTGAAACTGAGTCGCTTACTACACCTTTACCTGCTTCCACTTTGTCTAAGGGATTGGAAGAAGGATCAACTAACTTAGAGGGAGGAAATTATGCAACATCTGCAACGAATCTTACACCATTACAAATCAGACCCATACCAGTCATGGCTGCTCCCAAAACAGGTCGCAAACATAAGAGTCAAAAATCGGAGGTGTTAACATTTACACTCGTCAAAGCTGATCAAGCTATAAAATTTAAAATGGTAAATAATAAAAAAGTTAAAATTTCTGAGTTAGCAGGCCTCAGCAAAACAAAGAAGAAACAATGCCTTGACAAAAGCCCGAAACCTGATTACTACTGTTTGGTGTACACTGATCCTCCAACAGAAGACTGGATTCAGTGTAATCAGTGTAAAAGTTGGGCTAATGAGGACTGCACTATCTTATGAAGGAACTGGCAGCTATTTTTGCGATGAATGCCAAGAATAATTTATATTCCATTAGTATATCCTTTTTGCCCTGGAGGCATATTCGTTTTGCTCGGGGGGGTCGGGCAAAACGAATAATTGACAGCTTTTTTTCAAGGGTTATTATTTTTATAGAAGTGTTTAAGTGTCTTAATTTTAATTGTTATTTTCCAATGATTATTGACCAAAGTACAAATAAAAAGTGCAAATAGTTCTATTGATTATCAGGATGTTGTTTTATTTACATTTTCCCTTAACATATGCGTCTTGCCCGGGCTTCCCCTATATAGAAAAACAACTCGTTAAAATTTCATCGTAATTATTATTATCTAATCTAACTTCCACCGAATCAATCGAATGTAATCCCTATTCCCACTAATATTATAAATGTGAATGTGAGTTCGTTTGTTACGTTTTCACGCAACAACTACTTAACCGATCATCATGAAAACCTACCTGTAATTGTAAAGTTAAAATAGATATATTTTTATTTTTTATTATAGTTTATATTATTTTAAGTCATATTCTAATTGTGTACCTAGTGTTTAGAAATGTAAGACGAATGTGCAGCGCCAAGACAAATCTACACTGGTTTTTGGTGCCAAGGCAACAAATTTGTAATATTTATTTTAAAAAATAAACGTTTTATTTATTATTATTATTATGAAACTTTGTACACATATTTTTGAAGGTACTAGAAGTTTCATTTCATTTCATTTCATTTCATTGATTAATTTCTATTGAAATGATCTCTGATACTTATTTAATGACTTAAAGCCGCGGGTAAAAGCTAGTTTATTATACATTGCAAAATCGTTTTATTAGTAAACATGTGATATATTCGTATGAGAGCTCGCTAATAGCAATACGGGATATCGCGACGGATGCGGCCTCCGCACTTCCGCGCTCCCTCACCCGGACACTCCGGCACTCCGGCACTCCGACGTGAGACGACGTGAGAGAATACTAAGCAGCCAACACGTCCATAATATTAAAAAATGTAGCAACTAATGACATCACATAGGCATATAACAGGACGCCGCAGAATAATAATAATAAATCATTTATTGCTTTAAAAATAATAATAATTAGAGATGTTCCGGCTAGTCGGCTTATTTACAACCGACTAATCGGCTAGTCGGCTAGTCAGCCAAAGTCATAATCGGCACATCTCTAATAATAACAATACAACAACAATAGGAAACAGATTTAGAGCAATTGGCGATCTTATCACTGAAAGTAATTTATTCCAGATAACCAATTGTCATAGTCAATGCAATTTAGGATTCGTTGCGGCACACTTTAACGATCTCAAATTTGGCAGCACACTTTTAGAACTACAACCATGGTTAAGAATCACTGCTCTATTTTATAATTAGGATATAAATAAAATTACATAAATATAAGTAAACTAAATACATAACAAAATATAATATCAAATTAATAAATAGTACATCACGGGTCATGGGGTCATAGCCGGTCGTAATCACACGTAATCTCCCACCTCAGCACGAGTAACAGCCAACAGGTGTTACAATCACCGAAGCATGGACACAAACACGTAAAGGGCCGACATGGTGCGATGCGGTTATTAGGCGAGGTCAGGTGTTATCGCTTATACTTTTACTTATGTTATAAAAAACATGTAATATACGTCACGACTCGGCACAAAGCACACCGCTCATCGACAGACACGACGGAGGTGAGTATAAAGACATCCACCCACGCACGCACTTACAGCACTTATAGCTAACCTGTGACAAGTATCTTCGTAAAGGAAATTATTTGAAATTATTTTGCTTCTAATTCCCGCTACAAATATATATATATATATATATATGGATTTCCGCAAAGTAACGCCTGAAACAACCAAGTATCTTTATATTGCTTTTTCTTTGAATGTTACAATTGTCCGAGCATCTACAAACAGCAGCCACCTTCACGATGCCGGTTTGTGTTATTATTATGTATAAGAAATAAATAAATGTATAAAAAAAGTGAAGCTATATCATAAATTTCAAATAATTATCTTAACTGAGAAAGTATTTATAGAAATACCCTCCCTCTGGAAGTTATATTTTTAACAGTTCCAAGCGAGTGCATAACTTCAGCTCCGGCGGAAATGAATCCCTTTCAACACTCAACACTACTTAGTACTACATCCCTCTCTCCTTGTTCATATTTCTTATTTGGAATATACTAAAATTTAGAGTAAAGAAATCCCACTGAATAATTCACGTCTCAAAAATGATACCGGGAGTTAGTTCATATTGCAACTACTGTTCACGTTATTTCTTATAATTAATTACTAGTCTCGACAATTAAATTTTTAAAAAGTATTTACCCGCGCCTTCGCTCGCATTTAAGTCATTAAATAAATATCAGAGATCATACTAACTATAGCCAATTGGAAACTATTATTGCAGCTATTTCGCAATATATTATATATTTTAGTCCGTGCAAAAGAAAAATCCACTTTTTGCTTTTCAGTTTTTATGCTTGACATTGCGTTTTATTACACAGTGGTTATCAAAAAATATTCGCATAGGTGGCTGAAGGCTAATGTGAAAACAGTAGGGTTGGTAACACTGGTGTTAATTCATGAAGATGCCACTGAACCACAATGGATCGTGACAACATAACGTTTGTATAAATATTTTGGCTGACTTCACACAGTTTTTTTGTTTTGTTTTCTTATAGTCCATGCAAAAAGTGTTTCAATGGCATAGTCGTTCGAATAAGACGTTACCTCATTATGCAAGTTTATTGACATTATATTATTACGTAATATTTCACAATTATTATACATATTATTAAAGTCGGTTTACTGACAAAAATCATTTTTGATGGATAATGAAAATTTATTCATTTGTTTAATAGATTTGTATGTATATATAGAAGGAGGTAATTGGAAATCACAATGAAATTGATAAAGATAAAGATCACTTCAAGCCTTACATGGAACGCCTCAGAGCGAGGTAACGCCGCATGAGTCATGTTTTTTCGCGCGTGCAGCCGGCTCAATCGAATTATAAGACGTTGTCACGTCAAAAATCATTTTTATGATAATGAAAATCGTTTATTATAATAGCATAGGCACTAAAGGCGTGCACTTGCTCATGGTTAGACTCTACAATGACTTCGGAAAGGCGTATGACGAGAAGATCACAAGAAACTCGTCGAAAACTAGAACTATACATTCTCCATCGATCAACGTCTTCGAATTTAAACTAGCAGCTTATCTATAGCCTTAAACCCAAGGAAGTTAACTCGGCACCTCAATCTATAATACAAATACGAATGCCAAGTTAACTTCTGCGGTTATTAATCAATAACGTTATATAAATAAACGTACGCACACTTGAACATGCTTATCATAAAACGTGTACTAAATGGAGCTATACCCGAACTGAGCGTTCCAATATGGCCCGCACTTGTGCTGGTTGCAGGCCTTCTCACCTCGCTTTAACCTTTAACTGCTGGGGTGGATTTAATTTCACGTAAACACTGACGTGGGGGCCCTCAGAGTCCCGTATATATATGTGCTTGTATTTAAAAATCTTTAGGGTTTAGTATTTAATATTTGGCTTCAGTGGATGTATTTAAATAAAATAAAATATATTTTTTATAATTTATTTGTATATGAGATCATAAATCAGCAAGAATAAATAAAACTATTCTAATAAATCAACAAATTAACTAATTAGAGTAATTAAAAAAATATATTTTCTCAAAGCCTAAGAGACCCCCACCTCAGCAATTAATGGTTAAGACAGATACGTGCACTCGGTCAGTGATGGAAAATAAATGTTTTAGATTATTTAATTAATTTGGAAGTATATAATAAGTTTTAAACGAGAATTGAATATAGACAGATATATTGTGTAAAGGAATCAATTTCACGGCCTCGCACGCCGTCTTTACCATGATGCCTCGTTGACAACATGCCAACGACGCGACGAGCGCATCACAGCTTCATGCCAACAGACAACTGACTGATTATACACTACCTCAATTAATATAAAATAAACATACTAAATTGAGAATTTGCTTTGAGACTAATGGCCTCAGATGTCTAATGAAGACAATTCTGCCAATGTCTGGTAATATTTATCTCCGCTCATGGACCACGGTGTAGTCCAGTGATTCTGAAGATAAGTTTAAAGATTTTTAATCATATTATTTAATAATTAACATTTAAAATTTGGCGGCACACTTTTAGAATCACTTCTCGCAGCGTCTACGCTTTCCCAATACGCCATGCAAGCTTTGCCCGACATATGAGAATGCATGCATAAGGGAAATCAATCACAGCCGAACGTGCTCCGAGGCACAAACGAAAATAGCAGCGAACGGTCGCGTGTGTCGAACCCCGAGTCTTCGTTACCACAATACCAAGAAGCTGATTGTAAACAGTAACTTCTGCGAACGCGTCCTCACAAATACAGTTATTATAATACAATATGCTATTATTTGTTTCTATATGGGAGTATGCGGACATCATTTAGTAGATATTAAAAGACGATTGTTCGACCAGTGATTCCTAAAATGTACTAATAGTCCTTCATTCATACCGGTAATTCTTATATGTTCATTCCAATTAGAACAAATAAGAAAGCATTAAATAGTTCCGAGATTCACTACTAGGGAATCTCTGAGCATTGCCAATATTTATGCACCCATTTCCCTAAGACAACCAAGATTGGAAATTTCTGTCAGATGGGTCGGAGCCCAATCAACTTTAGCTCCATTCGCATTCAAGTCATTAAATTAGTATCAGATATCATTTCAATAGAACTATACTCAATATTTTACTACAGTCAATTGGAATTTAAAAAAAAAATAAAAAGTATCCTATGTTACTTGTAGTACCTCCAAAAATATGTATACAAAGTTTCATGATGATCGGTTAAGTAGTTGTTGCGTGAAAACGTAACAAACAAACTCACATTCACATTTATAATATTAGTAGGGATAGGGATTGTACCTACAATAAATTATAATAATAAGTTTAACAGCGAAACATATTGACAAGCCCGAACTAAGTACGCTGTGTAATAAATTGTTTACTCTGATATATTATTGGGAGTGACCGAGCGAAGTCATCCCGTTTGGTCTTTTATCAATGGGATACAATGTTTACAATAAAAAGTGTTTGTTTACGTTACAAATCTAAAAATAGGCCGCTGAAGGAACGCGCGCACTACACTGGCGAATAATTATTGCTTTTTGGTCGCTCGCAGGAAGCCATTCGCACATCACGAGCTCCTGTGTCTTAACTTCCTTCTATCATCGATTGTCTCACATTCGGCACGTCCTTTGCAATTCTTCTTTTAATCGCTTGTTTTGAAATATATTATATAAACAAAAATTATACGGTTGTTCTGAGTCAACCGACTTCGGCTTATTAGGGATTCACTTAAATTATCTATACTAATATTATAAAGAGGAAAGATTTGTATTTTTGTAAGGAATTGGCTCAAAAACTACTAGACCGATTTCAAAAATTCTTTCACCATTTCAATGCTACATTATTACTGATCAATAGGAAAAAATTTGGCAGAGAGGTAGTTAGTAGACATCCTCTAAGAAAGGATTTTGGGACAGGGGTGTGGAAGGCATTTTCTGTTGATTGAAATGTGAAACATCATTACATTTCATAGTACTTTACATCATCATTACTACACGAATGACGTCTGGGGCAACAGCTAGTTAATTATAAGTCTCGAAGTGATTACAACGGAGTTTCGGTTAAATTAAGGAAAGCTATTGAAAATTGGTATTAAAGTAATATGTACATATTTAATCGACCGAATACTAATACACTGTATGGAAGGAAAGGAAGTCTCTCTCATTCAAGTAACGAAAGAAAGAAACAAAAAATAAACACACGGGTTATATTGAAATTTAGAATAAGTAGTTAGTTAATACAATGTAATAAACAATATTAAAAAGAAGGCAAACGCTTTCAATGTATATGCACTCGTAAATCGGACTAACTCATATTGAACACGTGGCAGACTACAATCGTAATTATAGAAATAATTTCGTCAAAATGGGTTGCGCCTGCGCCGACACCAATTGCGAACTACTATAGACCACGCGGGAGTGATGCTTATTCTAATTTTGTTTATTTTAACACTAGATTTACCAGATTAAATATACCTATTTCTACCAAAACCAAAAAAGTATTATATATATTTGTTACAAATATATATAAAATTCATAAAACTAATTCTTCTGTTATAGATTGAAGAAGATTAGAAGAATTAAAGAAAATGTTAGATGCAGTAGGAATTTTAATTTGATCTTGCAAGACCAGTCATTTTGGTCTGGTGAATCTAGTGTTAATGATCTTTATAAGCGAATAAGGTATCGGACTCCTCCGATACACAGAAATTGCTGCGTTCCCTTTCGGACTAATCAGCGAGAGTAAGAGTCGGGGATAGTCGTGAAGCAACTGTTCCCCTTAGTTTTTTTTTGGCGTTCGAGGCTGAGTCGAGTGAGGCCCGACTGAAGCGTCAAAGATTGAGAGATAATTATCTATCTCGTATCTGTCTCGTATTTATTTATCCCTAAGACTATCCCTACTATTGCCTTTTCAAATTATACGCATGCGTAATAATAAAATCTACTTTTGTATTACTTACAATCTATGTTTGCAATTACGCGATGATAAAACCGTAAACGCAAACGCAAACGCAAACACTATGGTTACGACGTACTATCAAATGACATATTAAAATTACATATAAAGAAACAATCGCATAACGCAAGTTCAGCCTATTTATAAAAATACATATACAAGAATAAAATGCGCGTGTGTCTGTGTGTGTGTGTGTGCGTAAACAAAACTTATTCAATTAGAATTGTGCCTCGTGTTGTTTTGTAAATAGTAATAATAACAAAACCGATTACAGCATTCAACGTCTGACGCCTATTGTCTAGTTGCCCTCTTTTACATAACGCTGAAACCACTGTTCGTTTCTTATATTCTACGTTTTAGCCACAAGTATTCCATCAGCTCCTTTGTGCATACTGTACTGAGGAGTTTCGATACTTGTTCAGTAATTTCAATACTTGTATGAAGAAATTTGTAGTTGAAACAAATGCTGAGGGGGGGGGGGGGGGGTTTGAGAAAATAACATTTTTGGTTAATTTGTTGGAAATAATTTTATTTATTCTTGCTGATTTATGATCTCATGTGATTTGTTCCAAAAATACTAAGTGTTTTCTTAATATTGGATAGGCGGGCTCAAGTTTTGAGAAAATGAAATTTTTGAATTACTCTAATTAGTTAATTTGGTTGATTTTTTGAAATAATTTTATTTATTCTTGCTGATTTATGATCTCATGTGATTTCTAAATTTTGTGAAATGATAGTTGATTATAGATTAGTGTAAATGTGAATATCAAACTCCGCTCGAGCGTCGTTCGTGAATAAGTACGCAAGTTAAGTAAATAATGATTGAATTATTAGTTGAACGGAGTACAAAAACGAGTTTCAGGTTAATATTATTGAATGACATCATTCATGTTAAAAACAAACACGGATGGCGATATGGCGATATGGCGTCACATCGCTGCTTATCACGTCTACACAAGAATACTATTACGACCGCAAACAATCGCTGCAACGTAGACAGAGTGTCTCTCGGAACAGTCAATTGGACTTATCACTGTTTAAGACACAGATAGTTTTACATCTCTGGGGGGCTACTCAGGCATATCCGAAGATTCGTGATACAGCCGTCACACAGTGGTCGGAAAATTAAAAAATTTGTTACAAAATTAAAAAAAAAAAGAATTGGTATCTCTCTGGTATACCTCCCTTTGGTTAGTAATTAAGTATGGTGTATATAGGTAGAACCATGAGGGAGAAAAAAAAATACATTAAGTACATGTATTTGAAATTAAGTAGAACTGAAGGGCTGGTGCTTACATGGGCTATGGTACCATACACGGCGAACAATGGTTAAGGACCTCGATTTTCCGACCACTATACGTCACTTCTGTAGCTTACGTGAATTTTGACATATAAGGCCATAAAATAAGCATTGAGTGGCCTATTCTTCTTGACATCACTGTCCGTAATTTCGTGAACGATTACAAGCTCGTAAGTGTTCCTGAGTAGCCCCCCTGGTACCTAAAATGAATGTAAAACCGAGGACTGCCTGTATACATATATATATTTATGAGCTCACGATTTTTTTTAAATTATAAAAGGAAAACAAATATGTATGTAACTATATCCTTTTTTTTGTTATAATAATTTATTATTGAGTTTTGTTTTAAATATGTTTACGTCCTCGACCCTCTCTGATAACAAACATACTATTATAACACTATAGAACAAATGGGATAAGCAGATCATGAATTAGTAAAAAGGAACATGTGCTTAACGACCTTCAATTCTGGCAATTATCCTGTTAGTGGTTCATTAGGCTGTGGTAGTGGTATGACAGTGACGTCACCAACCATATTGCACCAACTACGAGCAAGTGATAATACCACTAGATTCATGTCCGTCATTATTCTGTACGCTTGCATACAAATATTACACTAAATGTATTAGTAAGATAGGCGTAGAAGAGAATGACGTAACGCCTCTGTGAATAGCCGGCCTAATATCCCTGATTATTGTAATGGGTACCTCAAAATCTTTTAAACAATGTACCAAAAACCCGCCTCAATAACATTTTAACATCAAAAAGGTAACTTATGAAACACTAGATGCAACTATAAATACCAGAAGTAAGAGAATCAATCCAAAAAGTCATAAACAATCCTTCGCTTCGAACGAATACATTAAAAAAAATCACAACACAAACAATTTCAACACGATAAACTTTTCCAAACAAACAACGCACACCCAACGCGCGCGACAGTACGAACCAAACTAATGGACGAAGAGAGATAGAAAAACTGAATAATGAAGTGTGAGCGAGACAACAGAACACCACCTGTGCAATGACTGTTGGAGCGAGACACAAATAAAACAATACGAATATTAGAACGAGACACGACTACCGGCTCGCTGCGATTCGGATTTGATTTAATCACCCAACCGCCTCCGCTAAAATTAACGAATTTAAACTTTATAATTTTAGAGTTAAATATTATTATTGTATGTTAGACTTTAGTAATTATGACGTAATAGAAACGTTGTTGTGTTTTTATTGTCACGGCCGAGTCGAGCCGAGCCGGGGGCATGTTATGGCGAAAAAGCGCAATTCTTGAACACGATGGCTGTTAACTGAATTCCATGGAATTATGACTCATTGGCTTGCTGCGGCTGCCGGGGCTGCGGGGCTGCGGGGCCCTGCGTTCATTTGTTTTGTTCAGTTAGCAACCGACATGGAGTTATTTAGAGAAACAACTAATCCCACTATAGCCAATAGTCAAGTCGGCATAGGGAAGGTGATAGATAGTTAATGAAGAATGGGAGTAAGAAGAATTGGTCACGATTTAGCATACAATAGATACATACGTCCGTTTATTCTAATTACGACTTCAAATAAAATTCCTTTGATGGTATTTAGTTAACCATTTCTTATATGACCATTGTCCTGTAGATGATCCCCCCCCCCCCCCCCTCTCTCTCTCTCTCATATGCAAACAACTATGACAAATTATAATTAAAGAAGACAATTTGCAATAAATAATATAAACGTCCCCCTCCTCCCGCGTGATATAGGTATAATATTAGCAATAGTATGACAAATGCAATGATCTCACATAGTGTTTATCTCGAAACCATATTTAACATTGAGAACACACCAACAAGCGGCTTTTTTATAGAACTGCATGCGAGTACAATCTAAAATGCAATGACCCGAGACAGAGTTCTATCTCAGTATGGCGAATAATATTCGACTGAAATTATTATTTCATACATGTTCGCGCCAAATGCACCATTAAATTTCCTCTCCCGCTCCCCGCTGTCCTCTCCTCACCCGCACCCCGCGCCAATCAAAGGCAATTTTTAAAATACTCAACGTTTGAACGAAGACGCCATGGGACAAGCCAGTGTCTAATTACACGCGCGGGCGGTGAGTCCTCTCTTTTCTTTCTCCGCAACTTGAGTGAATTACCTATTTTCTATATTCCAAAAATACAGTCCACTTGTTCTCCTACAATACATAATAACTGGAGACAACATTGCAAAGCAAGCACCAACGAGCAAGGAGCGATAAAACGAAAACACTAGCAAAACTTTGAGCAACTTCTGCAAACGCTGACATCTACTTTTGCTAGTTTGGCCAAATGGTAAGAAAATTAACGAAAGAAATTGCCTATACTGGCCTATAGAAAGATAAAGACAGTCAGATGACACTACGCATACTCCGGGTACATTATTAAGAAAACTTTAAAGTAGTGGACAGCCCAAATTGGGAACGCTGTGAGACCATTTGTTAACGAAGTCAAAAGGAAGGGGAGGTGCTGATGAGAAAGCACAGAGTCTGCGGGCTGGATGTTGGTTTAGCCTGGACCATTCTGGCTGAACCGACACCGGATACGCGTTGGGATTTCTGAGATTTAGATAAGGCATTATGGGGCTGATATGTCTAGACAGATAAAAGCTCCAAATTAACACATACGCTTGCAATTTGTATATATCTAACCTTGATAGAATATATTTAAAAGTGTCCGGGGTAAGGCAATAATACAACACATGTTAACAGATGACTGACTATAATTACAAGAACCAATGATGACACAGAACAATCATTTCCCATGTGCGAAACACCACACCAGGGGGGCTACTCAGGCGCACTTCGGACGAAAATACGGACGTTTCCTACTCAAGAACACTTACGAAATCATTCACAAAATTACGGATTTGACAGCGACGTCACGATGGATAGGCCACACAATGCTTATTTTATGGACATTTGACAGGACTTTTTACGAGCTTATGTGTCAAAACTTATATCTATATCTATACTATTATATAAAGAGGAAACATTTGATTGTTTGTTTGTATGTATTGAATAGGCTCCGAAACTACTGGACCGATTTGAAAAATTCTTTTACCATTAGAATCGTAAAAAATCCCTGATGAACATAGGCTATAGAATATTTTCAATTGTTTTTTTTTTAAGAAATATTACATTTTAAATTCACACAATTCGATGTCTATGCCTAATTTTTCAATTGTTTTTAAAGATATATATCTTTTTTTTTTTTTCATTTTAAGGCAAAGGTATTTAATTTTATTTTAAGATCACACAATTCGATGTCTATGCCTAATTTTGGCAGTAAATGTGCTGTCAGTTTTTCGATTGTTTTTTAAGATATATTTCATTTTATTTTAAGTTCAGACAATTCGATGTCTATGCCTAATTTTGGCGGTCAAACGTGTTGTTTGTTTTTTGTTTTTTTTTTAAAGAAATATTACGTTTTATTTTAAGTTCACATTGTAATTCATATCTAATTCAATGAATATAAAATGAAACATTGACATACAAAGATGAAATTTGACAGGGAGATATTTTATAGTTAGTTGTCGTCTGCAAAGAACGGATTTTGCAAAGGAGTTATTAAGGAGACATTAAGGAGTAAGGGCTCTCGCAGGTTTGTATAATTTTTTTGCTACAAACTAGAAATTTGACAGAGAGGCAGTTAGTAGATTTTGCAACAGGGGTGTGGAAGGCATTTTCTGTTGACTGAAATATGAAACATCATTAAACTTCATAGTACTCTATATCTTCATTATTACGCAGACGTAGTCGCGGGCAACTGCTAGTAAACTATAAAGGTGAACGGCCGTATTACGAAACTTCGGGTACGCCTGAGTAGCCGCCCCAGATCTCCGACATATTTCCTACCTTTGACTCACTATTCTAATATACTTACAACTTCAGGGTAAAAGACTAAAAACTAGAAACTATAGTAATTAGAAACCTTTTTAGGCTATAGAATTTCAGAGTTCAGACAACTCTAATTGGTTTCGTTGGTTTTCTGCTCTATTTGGTAGTTTAACAATCTCACAAAACTAAGAGCGGAATCATCGAACAAAGATTATAAAACAAAATTAACATGCACAAAAATGAAGTACTCGAACCATGAACCATCACCACATAGACAATAACAAATGCATTTACCTTTAACAGATAATCAGAGATGAACAGATCAAAGCTTAAGAAGAATCTCAAATTTTAACAAACAACAATCGGTACAAAGGATGTATATAATTATATTAAAAACATCGCAAAAATTTAACGACAAAACCTACTATCTCTTCAGACAATAAATAAATATAAAAATAATTAATTCACACACGGCGTTTTTGAAATGGATACAGTTTTTGTAGGTATGTAAGCGATAGAAAGAGAAACAATCGCGGAGATATCTGCATCCCTTTCACACATGCCTCAATTTCGACACGATTAGAATATTGTTGTAGCGGTCGATTCTACAAGCCGAAAATACTTGTTTAAGAAGATTTGAGGTTTTGACGTTTAGTCTGTCAGTGTCATCTTTCTTGTTTCTTCTTGTTCTTTTTATTGACACAATGCATTGTGATAATTATATTTTTAATCTATTTTAATCAACACTATTATTTCACACAAGTATCTCTAAATAGTTATCTCTTTCAAATGATTGTTTCTTCCAGTTCAAAGTCCAATCTGTATCCATTTGATTATTATCGACTGTACACCAATAAATTCTTGTTTTATTTTATCGATTATTAGTAAAGTCATATAACTACAACACTATTTTTGCCATCAATCTTGAGTTAGAACAAACCTGTATGCATATCATAGCATAAGGAGGACGTTACAAAACCAAAAGCCAGCTGCGCCAATGCACAAAACCCAAAAATCGTCAGCTGCACAATATTTTGGTGGAGGCCATATGTTGTTTGTGACGTCACAATATGCACCTTGCACCAATGCACCTGCTTCTTTGTATGCAAAGTAGAGCACCACTAGTCAAATTACAATGCTTTTTCGCTTGGTTTAGAAGATTTTGCATTTTATATATACTATTTGTAAATACGACGAAACACAAGGCAACACGCCATCTATTACCAAACGTTAGAACTAAACTAAAACTCTTACCTTTAACGTAGTTCCGAGTGAAACACACAGATGGCGCTATTAGATTATTCCGAGGAAAATTAACCCTTCCCACTTACCTTATGAAACCCAACGATGATTTTTATCTAATATATTACCTGCAACAAATAACATAGTATATTGAAATATAAATATAAACATTAGATTATTTTAGTAGAGTGTGTGTGTGTCCATTGTCCAATAAAGCTTGTTAATGATATAATCAGTGTTATAATTATCCGAAGGCCATCTCTGTTCTTTATAATGCTGTTAAACATCTGCTCTGATGACGTCATAGCTCATTCATAAAACTACTACGCTGCGATCCACTGCGCGAGGGGAAATGCCAAAGGAAACAGTGGAATCAACATTTTATACACTACGGCAGCCATTCTCAAAGTGTGTGGCTAAAATACTGCAAAAAAATACCTACCAAAGGGAGATTATAAGGTTACATCTAAATATTACGTAATATTATATTGCAATATAATTCATAAATACATATAAATCAGTTTTTTATAATTATATTAAGGCTTTTTCTTTCGCCAAAAAAGTTTGAGAACCGCTGCACTACGGCAAATTTTTGAATCAACTGAGAATAGAACCCGGGACCACTGCGATACTCTCGCATAGACGTCCCACTAACAGCCTAAGCAGGGGACGAGAGCAAGGGAGGGAAGAAGGGGGGTATATTGACATTTATAAATCAAAGGTCAACTTTAACTTAAAAATTGAGTGACACGTCTGGAATATAAATTACTAATTATATTTTACATATATATTGCGATCTAAGAATAATTACCACGATACAAGAAAGCCGGCACAGTGGGAGCCAGAGGCGGCTCGTCCTAAAGAGCGCTGGTGCAGTGCACTCCCACGAAAATTACAGAACTTATATTACAGCGGCGTAGATATAGGTAATATAATATACTATTGTATAGGCATAGTAGAATAGAATGAATGTAATGTAAGGATAGTATGTATTATGAAGAAATATAGATTACTTCTGTAATTTTCGTGGGAGTGCACTGCACCAGCGCTCTTTAGGATGAGCCGCCTCTGGTGGGAGCTATAAAGCCTGATGGACAATAATAGCATCGCACTATCTAGAAATTATTGAACAGAAAATTCTGAAACACACTGAAATAGATTAAAGGCGTGCGCTTGATCATCGTTAGACTCTACCATGACTTCCGAGACCACAAGAAACTCGTCAATCATAGTCTGTACATGAAATAATTAACAAACTGAATTTTAATTCATAGAAAAAGAGCAAATACCAATCCATAAATTATGGGACTAGACAATAATACATTGCTACCTATTGGAACATAATATCACATAACTAATTAGATTCTTATACAAAGATTTAACTAATTCTTCGAAATCCCCTAGAACCGCCCGTAAGGGCTAATGCAAAATATACCTTTACATTACGAATACATAGAACGAATTTTCAATCTTTGCAAAATATAAAAAGAAAGTATTATTTACCTCTATTTAACGAAATCGTTCGCTATAACAGAGAAAGCAGATTAGTACCTACGTAAAGCTGAGATTAATAATTTTTTTAACCTTGTTAAAACGAATCGTAGACCAACCTAACCTCTGTATAACGAACCTCATTGTAACAAATTACTTGATATAACGAATTATTTTCTGATTCCGTTCAGTATCATTATGTGAAGGTTGCACTGTACATATATATCGATGTTTTTAGCAAGTGGTAAGTAAACGAATAATGGTATTTTATAGTGAAATATTACTCATGGGCTGGACCATCACGAATAACATGATATGTAACCTGTTGGCAGTTTATCAGCCGTCAAACTTCTCAGCAGTCTTTTGATGCTGCGCCTGCGCCGCACGCCGGCCGTGTCGTCCGGGGAGCTCATTGGGCCACGCACGCCGCGCACATCTCCGCGTGATCACCATTCACACTTACGACTTTTGCAGCGATTATAAAAACACAATGTCACAATACACCACAATCTACACAACTAAGAAGACTCCTCTATAAAATTATCACACACAAAAAAAAAACAGATAACACCAAAATAAAATTGAAAATAAAACGCCACTCGATAAATATTAACTGCGATTGCATAAATTCGTGTCATGTTGTAATCGAAACGCTGCTCAAATGCACCACCAGGTGGCGTCAGTGTAGTTTAGGAACGTCCCAGACCACGGCAATTATATATAAGGATTATTTATGTGCAAAAAAATAAAGTGTGAATCGACATTGTACCCATAAGTGTGTTTTTCTTAGCTGCCTTGCGTGATATGGTGCGACGTTTTTGGGACATATACAAACGCATTCAATACCAGAACTAAGAGCCACTGTCACATAGATGTAATACCATCGTCAAGTGCAACAAACGCAGGTGTAAAGATGCCTCCGCGTGCAACGCCTCCGAATTGTTGTTCAACTACATGCCAAATCCGATAACCTATTATATTTGATATACGTTTATTATCGCACATATGTTATGTTGAGAATATTCGTCATTATTTATCTGTTTATATTATCACCATCAACATGGTTTCATATTATAAATAATAAAGAATTGAAATGAAAATCGTATATTAGCATAGGCACTAAAGACGTGCGCTTGCTCATCGTCAGACTCTTCCGAGACCACAAGAAATTCGTTAACCATAACCTACCCTAGAACTGCCCGTAAGAGCTAATGCAAAATATACCTTTACATTACGAATACATTTTCAATCTTTGCAAAATATAAAAAGAAAGTATTATTTACCTCTATTTAACGAAATCGTTCGCTATAACAGGGAAAGCAGATTAGTACCTACGTAAAGCTGAGATTAATATTTTTTTAAACCTTGTTAAAACGAATCGTAGAGCAACCTAACTTCATTGTAACAAATTACTTGATATAACGAATTATTTTCCGATTCCCTTCAGTATCGTCATATCAAGGTTATACTGTATTAACAATCTATATCTAAACCAATAAATAATCTAACTTTAAGTCATAGCTGGGCATTAACTCGTTAATCCGTTAATCGTTAATTAACGAAGTTAACATTTCAAGTAACGGATTAACTTTTAAGTTAACTTAAAAATTTGTTAACGGACTCGTTAACTTCCGTTAAATTTCCCAAAGTCCGTTAATCGTTAATCCAGCACAGGTACCGCACACACCGCGCCCCGCCGCGAAAAACACTACATACTTTTAGTACTTTGTATACTGTCAGTGATAGTTTGCATCTGCACAATGTGTGTATTTATAAAGAAAGAGTGTTCTGTGCATAATAAAACCATAATATCACGGCTAAATTGACAGATAAATTGGACGCGTTAGTATCGTATCGTTTCGTCAAAGATAAGTGGTCTAATAATAAAATAATAATAAACTAGCTCGTCTAATTAGTGTTTCGTCTAGAACGCAACTAGTCTAACTTATTAAAATAAATTCTAAATCATAATCCAAATGAATGAAAAAACATTGTTTGTCAACATGCGTATAGGTTTATACTCTAATAATTATACCCGTCCTTTTTTTTTTGTTTCTAACCTGTTAACTTCCAGAACAAACAGTTTTTATAAGAAGATGCAATTTTTATCACGTGTTAAGATGTTAACGTTAACGTTAACTTGCGTTAAATTTTCTGAAATGTAACGCTTTAACTTTTAACGAAGTTAACTTTTTCAGTAACGGATTAGCGATTAACGAAGTTAACTATTTGATTAACGGTGCCCAGCTATGCTCTAAGTTATATTTGATGACGTAATAGCACTCCAGCCCCGTGTGCCATCGTTTGAAATAATACACGTATGACCGTAATAAGACCGCAGCTCTTTGATGTTACGCCAAATTACCCTAAAAATATTCAACGACCCCTGAACGATATGCCAATATCGCTTTACGCCGGCATGCCTCGACGATGTCCAACCTTATAGAACAGGGGTGACCGAGCTTGATAGTCCGAGACATTTTTCTAAATTTGAAATATATGCGTATTAAAGGAAATTATTTAAAATTATTTTGCTTATAATTCCCGCTACATTAGGTCGATGAAGGAAAATAACCTCCACCAAATTCAATACTTGCCTCGACGCGTTTCCTGATCCTCTTCACGTATCCTGATGATGCCATGATATATTATACATACACACACATATATATTACTTATTACTTTTACAATAATTCAGAAATTTTTATGTATACTTCTTTTGACCGGTTGGTAAAAATGGGTCATATTGACCGGCTGGTAGTTCTAGTGTTTACTATCCGTGGCGTAACTATAGTACACCCACTCTCACATGTTAAACCCAAAGTCAGACTTGTTTTCTTCTTTCTGTCTGTAACCAAACACCCAGTTGATATTTTAGTCTCGTCAAGCGAAATTATACCTTTACCGAAATTATTTAAGAATTTGATTTTTTCGTTAAATTTGACACAGAAATCTAGCATTGCATTTAAATGGCTCGGAGCGGAAGGGTTAAACTCGTGTCGAGTTCATTTTCAAATTGCTCCACGTTGGGAAACACTGTATTAGATTATTCATAGTGCTTTAATTTAAAACACCTTATGCGGCTTACTATCGTGTTTATTCCAATCAGACAACGACTGCATCCATTTCACAGTAAGCCGCATGATGAATACACCAATCGCAATAACTTTCTATTTATAGCCGCGTCATAATATCAATAACTGTATATTAATCACGGACACCATCATAATCCAATATTTATGTTTTCGCGTCATAAATCCCGTTATTAGGAGAGCGTCGCCTGAACACGTCACGCGGTTAAGAGTCAATCTGTCAACGCCACACACCAACACAGAGGATGGGAGAATGATTATGAAAACTCGCTTTTATTTAATGTCCAATGCTCGTATGTGCATAAAGGCGAGTTTATAGTTTAATAGAAAAACAGTAATGTATCAATTATAATTTATATTTCGCATATTAGAGTCCTACTAATTATACATCGCATATAAAACAAACTAGATATAATTGAAAATAAAAATAAATCCAATCGAACAATGAAATAGTGAATATGACGAATTAACTATAAATAAAAGACGCATGCGCAACGAAACTATGCTAACTGAATCACCATATTCAATATTGAAACACAATAAAACAATTCCAACAACTGCCAAGGTCACATATTTGAATCTCGAATTATGACATTCGAGTTACAACAGTGCATCCCGCACTTGACCTTTCTGTCATTCCCTGGCCCGCGGCCAACAACGACGCGGCTCCTTACGCTACCCCTACAACAGTTTGACATACTGAACAAACCCGATATTCTCGCGGTTTTCTATTTCAAAAGTATAAGCAGATGAACTTCGTGATGTCCGGTCATTTGACCAAAAATAACTTTCAAAGTCATTTAGTAGACAATTTGATTCACTTATCCTCCTTAATATTATAAATGTGAATGTGAGTTTGTTTGTTACGTTTTCACGCAACAACTACTTAACCGATCGTCATGAAACTTTGTACACATATTTTTGGAGGTACTAGAAGTAACATAGGATACTTTTTATTTAAAAAAATATATTATTTTTTACTATAGTTTCCAATTGACTATAGTTTCAGCTGTTTGGAATCATATTGATTAATTTCTATTGAAATGATATCTGATACTTATTTAATGACTTAAATGCGAGCGAAGCCGCCGGTAAAAGCTAGTTTAGTATAAATCCAAAAAATATACAATAGTCCAGAATATGACCGCATTCCGTCTGACGTAAAACTAATGTAACTTTACCGCAACAGCCTCCTATACACCGGCTACTTCCTGAAACGCAACTAAGTCACTCCACATTTTGCAAATATAACAGAAATGTATGGAGGGAATGATAGTACGTACTAACGCAAGCAATATATTACGGGATAACATACAAATGCTCGTTGTCCCTTCCAATTACCCTATCTCAGGGATGCTGAACCAATGGCACGTCACTGATCACAAATTCATTATGCACTAAGAGAAAAGTGTCAAGTAGGTATTTTATGACGAGCGATTTAAATTGTGCGGATAATGAAACCTCTTTTGTAGTAAATTAAAAAAAAGTTTTCAGTTGATAGTATTTATTATTATTATTTTCCCAAATTATTCGATGGCACGTCTATGAATTCATTAAACATTTCTTTAGAAAAATCGGCACGTTAATGCGTAAAGGTTCGCCTACTCTGACCTAGAACATAACCACAGTCTAATGCAGCTATTCTCAAAGTGTGTTCCGCGGAGCCCTAGGGCTAAAATACTGCAACAAATACCTACCTACCAAAGGGACATTATAAGGTTACATTATAAGGTTTTTTATAATTATATTAAGGCTTTTTCCTTCGCCAAAAAAGTTTGAGAACCGCTGATTTATTATTTTCTTCACATTGCACCAAATATCACCACTCACACCAACAAAGGTTAGCTGGTAGATAATGCCGACGGCATTAAGCTCGCCTATGTGAAAAAAAAATAATATTTTTTGCAATAAAGAATTTATTTATTTAAACTTCCCCTCTCCCTTCTCCTCCTATCTCTCACTCTCTCTTACAAACCTGTCTAACCAATAATAATTATAATGAACAATGCATTCATAATAAACTATATTTTATTAGCATATAAAATAGGGCTCGTTTCATGTAACACATTAATGGGAAATGAATGCGAAATAATACTGTAAGGGCGATAACATATTGGATGCACCTGGCCGCTACCACAGACACACGAAATGTCAGCGGCAGTACTCGTGACAGATATTTATTACTACAGTAGAATCTCAAGGGAAACGCTAAAAATTTCGAGTTAATGAGTTTTCAACTTAACAAGAGCACATTCGTCTCCTCAAGCCGGCATAATGGAGTCGACTGCTGCGGTAACAGTTGTCTATGCTCATTGACTCCACTCTAGCTCAACATCAGACGGCGTGTGGTCATAGGCTGCTATAAGATTTCTTTTAATTAAGCATTTGCTTCTGGTCTAAATGTTATCCAACATGCAGACACACCTTTAACAATAGTTAGGGACAATAAAAATATCGCAACAATCCGCTCCGTTGGCAACATTCCAAGCGTCTGGCGTCCACAGAGTTACGGCATGAGCGTGGAGAGGGGCGGAGGGGGGCGGTGGCGCGCGGGGAAGGGAGACAGCTCCCATTATAATGTAGCAAGAGTTTACGCATGAAAACGAAAATGTTTTAAAAATTTTATGAAGTCTTTGACACTATACAAAAACACATATATTAGATAAAGTTTCCTTTGATAGCAACCTGACGTAATGAATGCACTTCGCCCAATGAGCGGAGACAATACATGGGAAAAACCTGAAAACCTTATTACAATAGTGCCTCCTATATATGACGCACTCCGCCTGAAATATGCAATCCATAAACAGCAATAACTACTACCTAGAAATACGCCTTTCCGAAGTCATAGTAGAGTCTAACAAGCAAACGTACGCCTTTAGTGCCTATGCCAGCGGTTCTCAAACTTTTTTGGCGAAGGAAAAAGCCTTAATATAATTATAAAAAACTGATTTATATGTATTTATGAATAATCATATTACGTAATATTTAGTTGGAATATTTAGATGTAACCTTATAATCTCCCTTTGGTAGGTATTTTTTGCAGTATTTTAGCCCTAGGGTTCCGTGAAACACACTTTGAGAATGGTTGGCCTATGCTAATAAACTATTTTCATTTCATTTTATTTTATTACTATGTCTGCAAAATGATTGAAACGCAAATTATTTATTAAAATCAGTTAGTATCGAGATATAAAAACCGCTTACTCTAACGAAAGCCTCCTAGATAGGCTTGCATTTATGTATTGTTTGTGTATAAAAGAGATACCCCCTATTATAATAGAGAGTTGTTTTCCATTAGGTGTTCGTTCAGACAGAATGCCCTCGACTGCCCCCAACTGCCTTCAACTGCCCTAGACGCCTCTCACATCACAATGCATCTACTTTATCCCTATATTTTCTACCTAGATTCCAACTTTGGTTTATACCTCATCAGATGCATGCATTGGCGTAGTCAGCCATGGGCTCAGGGTGGGGCAGCAGTCTAAAATAATATGTAACTAGCAAACTATACCCGCGGTCTTACCCCGGTTAATTTTTTTTGTGTTAACTGTCGAGTGTGAACTTTCTTACGGATATTAAGTATTGTAGTTAGTAGCTAGATAATTAAGTTTTACACGTTAGAGCCCATAGATGCGAGCAAATTTAAATACAACACGATATCTACGCAAAGTACTACTTCCTCCTTGTTACAACAGAACACAATGTTCCCGTTGTACTTATATACCTACCTATGTGCAATGTACATACATTTAATGTAAATATTTTTAGAATAAATGTAAATAATAGACGAAATACACTCAGTAGTCGGGTAAATTGATGCAACGTGAACTAACAACATTTAGCATGCGAGTGTAACCTTTATTCCCTTACAAATACAGCTTAGATTAACCGCGAGCTATGGTAAACATAATAAATTATGTTTTCACGTGCGCCGTATATTGTAGTTTCATATAAACACTACTACTCCAATGAATTTACCATTGAAAGTACCCCAAAAAAACGAATCTACCCACATTTTAAAAATTTCTATATTATTGTTACCCCTAAAATTGGGAAAACAAAACATCGTTTTAGTAGCAACACTGAATGTGAACCAATTTAAGTTTATTATTTTTAAATGTTTTTATATTTGAGTATTTTGTACAACACGTAAACCGACTTATATCAAAGTAATCTTGTATAAGTAACTGAACCATATTGAATAGTTGCTACGGTGACTTGTATGCATGTACAATGTACATACTACATACAGCATAGTGTACAGGTGTCCTTACAATACTGTTATGTATTGAGGGTAGTTTCTCAGTTTCGATGTCCGAAACTGGAATGTTTTAAAACAATGTTTTTAAAACATTCATACATTATACAACTACAGTAAATTCCTTAATTAAATATAATTTAAAAAAAAAATTGCGATGGGTCAAATGACTGCACAACATTCGATATGTTTTTATTTCTAATAAATGCAGAAATTGAACGGGGAATGTCGCACTAACCGCCGCGTCATTGAGACCGACAAAATACAACACATAAAAATAGCCGACGAATTTAAAAAACAAATGAAGTAAGCAGATAGTAGGTATTATTACACAAGTGCGACAAGACCACATCCACCGCACAATTTCGGTACACGTAATAGTTACGGAAATCCAGAAATAGGCGCACGCGCATGACAAGCCGCCGCGCACGCCCCGCAGCATTCAGAGCATTCCACCATATAGTAAGGCGCCTCTGTGCACTGCACACACACAGTCTATTTGTATATAAAGGAAGTCAAAGGAATGTTTACGTGAACGCATTTGATTATTGCCGGCAAATATCTAGAGCAGTGGTTCCCAAAGTTGACTGAGCTTCGACACATCTAACAAATATTTCCAATCTCACCTCTTCACTGGATTTCCCTAGTAGCGAGTCGAAGAACTACGTAATGCCGTCTTATTTGATCTAATTAGAATGAAAATACAAGCGTTACTAATATGAATGAAGGACACATACATACATATTACACTTTGTGAACCATAGTTTGGTTACTTCTAGAGCAATTATTGTTTAGTTGTAACCGTCTGATTTCAAGAATAGTACTTAAAAAGACACCTACGCTATGCCGGCCTGAGTGGGACAACTATACACTGGATCATCATATTACTAATAAAACGTAGCAACACTCTACAATATTTATTATTTAGATCTTATCAATCAATAAAAATTCTATTAACAGAAGTTACAATAAGGAAAAAAAAAATAACTCGAAGCGATTGAGGCGTGATTGCAAACGAGATTAAATCATCAAAGGGACGGACACCGCACCCCCCCACCCCACTCCTTTCTCCTCCCTTCCCCCCCACAATTGTAACCGACACCAGATCTTTCAGTTATCTAAGCATTTAATTAACATTTAACGTGCGACGCGTTTTATTGATGCTAAAAACTCACAAGAACATAAACGGGACACACGATAAAAATTCTCATTATTAAAAAAAAAAAATACGACAGCGACATTTTGCGACCTACTTCCGTTAGCAACACATTTAAAACGTATCTCTACTAAATATAATAAAGAGGAAACATTTGATTGTTTGTTTGTATGTATCCGAAATCACTGGACCGATTTGAAAAATTCTTTACCAGTAGAATCCTACATTATCCCTGATGAACATAGGCTATAGAATATTTTCAAAAACGTTAGGTTAGGTTAGGCGAAGCCGAAGCGACCACACGTATCCTGATGATGCCACGTGAAGTGGCGAAACGCGTCGAGACAAGTTATTGAATATTGGTGGAGGTTATTCTTCTTCATCGACCTAATGTAGCGGGAATTATAAGCAAAATAATTTTAAATAATTTCCTTTAATATGGATTTGCGCAAAGTAACGCCTGAAACAATTATAATACAATTGATGTAAACCAGCCATTCTCAAAGTGGTGTTCCGCGGAACCCTAGGGCTAAAATACTGCAAAAATACCTACCAAAGGGAGATTATAAGGTTACATCTAAATATTCCAACTAAATATTACATTGCAATATGATTATTCATAAATACATATAAATCAGTTTTTATAATTATATTAAGGCATTTTCCTTCGCCAAAAAAGTTTGAGAACCGCTGATGTAAATAAACCTAGTACCTAAGTATATAATCTCAGTCACACTAAGTAACCTAGTAGAAAATATATTAACTAACTATAGATCGTTTAAGTTTGAAAAGACACACATTTTTAAAGGCATTATAGATTTTAGTAATCGGTAGTTTATTAAATATTTTAATCGCCACACAGTAACAGTTAGATCTACATAATGCACTTTTACACAAAGGCATTTTAAGGCATAAGGCATTATAGATCGTTAATGAGTGGAGAACCGCAATGCCTAGATACACAAGAAAGGACGAAAGAACAAGAAAAGGGTTACCCTGAATAAACATTTCTAATTAAGGAACTTTATTCGGCTTTATTAGCTTTTAAGTAAATAAGTTTGCATTTAACACTAGATTTACCAGACCAATCAAAATGACTGGTCTTGCAAGATCAAATTAAAATTCCTACTGCGTATAACATTTTCTTTAATTCTTCTAATCTTCTTTAATTTATAACAGAAGAATTAGTTTTATGAACTTTATATTATTTTATATATATTTGTAACATATATATACTTTTTTTGGTTTTGGTAGAAATAGGTATATTTAAGCTGGTAAATCTAGTGTTAAAATTATACAATAAGACCAATGGAGAAATGTCACACTATCGAATATTATGTCCCAATCGATAGCTTAGACATAACCCTATATATATATATATTCTACATCATAATAGATTTTTTAAATATTATTGTGACATTAGTATGTAAGTAGACAATGCCAGTATACAGCAGCTAAATCAAATTGTGATAATTTATTTCGTTTATATTTGTATTGACGAGTAAAAGCGCTCTATTGGAGCTCAATTACTAAGAGTAAATAAATAAATAATATATATTAGACAGCGCCCTCTATGAGCTGGCAGAAGAGTCGCCGCAAACTAATAAAATTAATGGCTCGAATATGACATATAAAAATTTTATTCACGTAAAATACAGGTACATAAAACGGTCGATTAGTTGATTACCTACATATACAAAATTTACATCGTCAATTAGATACTATATTACACCTGATCTAATTTTAATTCTTGTGAATTATATATTACTAGCAGTTGCCCGCGACTACGTCTGCGTAATAATGAAGATATAGAGTACCATGAAGTTTAATGATGTTTCATATTTCAGTCAACAGAAAATGCCTTCCCCTGTTGCAAAATCTACTAACTGCCTCTCCGTCAAAAACTCCTTAATGTCTCCTTAATAACTCCTTTGCAAAATTCGTTCTTTGCAGACGACAACTAACTATAAAATATCTCCCTCTTTGTATGTCAAGCGGATTTCGAGAGAACTTTCGCTTTTATATTCATTGAATTAGATATGAATTACAATGTGAACTTAAAATAAAACGTAATATTTCTTAAAAAAAAAAGAAACAAACAACACGTCTGACCGCCAAAATTAGGCATAGACATCGAATTGTCTGAACTTAAAATGAAATATATCTTAAAAAACAATCGAAAAACTGACAGCATATTTACCGCCAAAATTAGGCATAGACATCGAATTGTGTGATCTTAAAATAAAATGAAATACCTTTGCCTTAAAATGAAAAAAAAAAAGATATATATCTTTAAAAACAATTGAAAAATTAGGCATAGACATCGAATTGTGTGAACTTAAAATTGAAAATATTCTATAGCCTATGTTCATCAGGGATTTTTTACGATTCTAATGGTAAAAGAATTTTTCAAATCGGTCCAGTAGTTTCGGAGCCTATTCAATACATACAAACAAACAATCAAATGTTTCCTCTTTATATAATAGTATAGATTGCAAATTATGTGACTTATGAATTGTTATTTGGTACTTTTTTTCTGAACAAAAAATCAGTTTTTTTTGTTAATTATTTTATGTTATACGCCTTTCCGAAGCCATTATAGAGTCTAACGATGAGCAAACGCACGCCTTTAGTGCCTATGCTAATAAACGATTTTCATTTCATTTTGTTTCAAATTTTAATATCGAGAAAAATAAATATAGTAGGCTTCGTTCAATATATCTACGTTATTTAATATTCTAGTGTCGTGCCCGTCTGGAACAAGGTCGAATTAAGTTAGGGACCCTTTCAGTTGAATATATTCCTGAAATGTACTAAGTTTATTACATGTACTGTATCACTAGGGTTAGTGCATTGTTATATAGCAGGGGTGGCCAACCGGTCGATTGCGACCATTAGTCCAGTCGATCGTGGCAAGGCAAAAAATATAAATAAATAGACCAGACTAAAATTAAAAATAAAAAAAATAATAAAAATTTAAGGAAACAATCTCATATGTGATACGAAAAGGAAGTTCTAAGACTGTTCAATAAAAAATATTTTATGATTGTGAACTAAACACTATGCTGTTTCATTTAAGATTTCAAGAAGTATATAAGTGATAGATCGCACAGGGTTTCGTTAGTAAACAGTAGATCTTATGTCTAATCTAGTTGGCCACCCCTGCTATATAGCATGACATGATGATTAATATGAACGTACATTATGCAACATATCGAAAAGGGAAATTCAACTGATATTAAAACAAAATGGCCGACACACACACATCAACTGTTTTACCATAAGAGTCAGCGACATTGTTTTGTTTTTTTATTTATACCAATCAATCGTCGCAATTCACATAATGGGTTAGGCAGAGCGTATGGAACTTCTCATTCTGAAAACAACATCTATTTTTCTTTATACATAGACATTTTCTAAGCAGATTATTTCATCAATTGTTATTCAGATAAGTACCAAGCGACATTGGTTACAAATGGATCGTGCCGTGAAAGTGTGGGCAGTAACCTTGACCAAGTGCGGGGTCGCGTATTGTTGACAAACAAACTTCCCTTATATAACATAACCACTTTGAGATACATAATCTGCTGAAAGCATCTCTACGGACACGCCCTTATACTAATCCTATCGAATAATTATTTCGACTGAGAATGGAACCCACTACCTTAGGCTTACGATATATCAGACTTCAGAGTGTGTTGGTATTACCCAAACTGGGATAATAATGAATTCTCAGTGATTAAAGAACGCCCGGTATATAGTGTAACAGGTGATATAAACCCCACTTAACTTAAAGGGGGTTAGACAGGGGGGAGGGAGGGCATTAAAAGCTTTAGTTAAAGTTATAATCCGAAGTTATTTAAAAAAATAAATTTATAAAACAAATATTGCAGAACATAATTTATTATAACATAGCTGTTGCCAGCGACTTCGTTCGCGTAGTAATGAAGGTATAAAGTACTATGAAGTTTAAATTTTAACATGAAAAAGCAGTTATTGTGACATAACTGTAATAGTTAGACATATGGTATCGCAGACTTTTTTGTACATATAGATGTCCTCTATAAAATTGTAGTACATCGCTTTGTTCTATTGTCAATAATTTCCGCAGCGTACGCGATATAATGGTATTTTTTCATACTTTGGGTTACATTATTGAAGTTTTCATATGGATCCCAAACGTTTTCGAAAATATTCTATAGCCTATGTTCATCAGGGATAATGTAGGATTGTAAGGGTGAAAGAATTTTTCAAATCGGTCTATTAGTTTCTAAGCCTATTCAACACATACAAACAAACAGTCAAATGTTTCCTCTTTATTATATTAGTATAAATAATTAATATAATCACTATTATTTATTTAGTATTTTTAAAATAAATTTGTCACTCAATAAGGAAAAACCGAGTGCAATGTTTCAGTGCATCTGGCACGAACTTATGCAACCACCAACGCATATTAAAAACTAACACAAACACAAATGCACATTCAACTGAAACACATCACGTGCTAACGATCGCGCGCGACGGAGTTGTGCGACTGACACTGAAAGCACACGTGCGAAAGCTCCGAGCGCTCGCACGCTACTTCTTTTCAGCGGCGCTTTCAGTCATAGACCAAACAACGCATTTAGACTCGACATTAGTTTATTATTATTATTATCGATTTAATTTGCCAAATGTCAAAATTATTACGTAGAGAATTAAACACTACCATTAAATGAAATGAAAATCGTTTATTAGCATAGGCACTAAAGGCATGCACTTGCTCATCGTTAGACTCTATAATGACTTCAGAAAGGCGTATGACGAGAATAATACCACAAGAAACTCGCCAATCGTAGCCTATACATAAAATAAGAAACAAAAAGAAACAAACACAATTTTCGTTTGGAAAAAAAAAACAATTCATAAATCAGATTGCACAGTGGTTACAATAATTAATATTCAAGTTTTATTGGATTCGGTTACGTTTTTAAAGATACTTATGTAAAATAATAATGCAGATTAAAACAGATTGAAAATATAATTTTCACAATAGACTGTGAACAATAAAAGGAAGATGATTAGATTTAAATTCTCATCTTAAAAAAATCACAATCAATGTAAATAAAGCTAAGGTAAAAGGCCCAGTTATTGACACTGACCCAGTTTCTGACACTTTTCACTTTAATTTCAATTTAAAGAAAAATTGTTTCTTATATAAGTTAATTAATTTTTTCAAAAGTAAAATAATTTAATTAAGTACTGATTTTATAATAGCAATAGTTATAAACAAAACAACTTTATACAAAAAAAAATATTTAAGGCCCTGAGTGACGGTCGAAGCGATTTTTCAGTTGTAGTCTAAGTTATTGACGTAAGAGTGTCCGTATATTGAATACGCGTTTTAACAGTCATGTAAGTATAAAAACATATATAATTATATATTGTATGATTAATAATAGCCTTTTCTTCGCTATAAAATATTAAAATATCATTAAAAACAATATTTTATTATTAAAATATGAGTGTCAATAACTAGGCTCAATTTTATTGGCATGTTGCAGTTATTGACACTCATAAGGCGCGGCCAACTCGATTTTTAGTGCAGGCGCGACCAACTAGATTTGCAGTTCGCGCGCAAAACACATAAAATGTAAAAATATTTATTTAGGTTTATAGTGATTCTTTGTCTTATAATTTTCTTTAATTACAGTAATTAATTAATGTTGAATATTTTGTAGAGTAAATAAAATATCATTTATTGTTAAAAATTAATTTTAATACAAAAATATCAAGTGTGGACAAAGTGTCACTTTTGTTAATTTTTGAAATAATTATTACGGTAATAATTTGTTTTTAATTGAATAATAATTTTCATTGATGATAAAATACTTTTATTATTATTAATATTATTTTATTTTTATTTTTTGGGATTAAAAAAAAAGTAAGCTACGATGATAAAGCGTTAGAGCAAGCGATAAAAGAAGTAAAACTGTTAAAACTACGGCCTTAAAATTTAAAATTCCACGAACAACTTTATTGTATAAAAGTCGTGGAGAATTTAAATTAATTTTAAATTGTGTTTATTTGAATGTTTTTATATCTTTTTATATTTATACGTCATTTTAATTAATAGTGTGAAAATTATTATTTATTATTACAAATTGGAACTTGATAGTACTTATGTAACCTAAAAAATAATTTTCAAATGAGTGTCAGAAACTAGGCCGATGTTAGTGTCAGAAACTACAACCAAATAAATTTTAAGTGTCAGAAACTGGGTCTCTAAACATTAATTTTTAAAATATTAATTTCTATTATTAATTTGGTTAATAAATTATTTAACGCATATAATCTGTTCAAGAAATCGCCAACTTATTTTTAAAATAAAACATTATTGATTCACATTAAATTTTTTATAAGTTATCCTATGATAATCTTAGAATCACTCTTAAAGTGTCAGAAACTGCCCTTTACCTTAGTACCTAAGTTTTACTAATAAAAGCTATATTCCAGTATGATCTTCCATCTAGAACGAGAGGATATAGACAACATAAGCCGCCGGGATAGTGAGAGCTACTATACAACAAAGACAACTCACCTTGTGAATTGAACATCGCGGAGCCGACTTCAGCATGGGCCTCCTCTTCGGCTCTCCGTGAATTACGTTCCACTGCACAAAACAAAACACAATAATTTAATAAATGTCGACTCTAGTTGATTCTTAAACAAACATAAAACTCACTGTTCAGAAAATTGGATGTTTTGTCGGAGGCCTTCTTCGACTTCTTTTCAGTGGAGTCTAAACAGAAGAAAAGCATATAGGTATCATGTGAGCTCACCTCGATTATGCAAATTCCACAAGTTACCTGCATGTATCCTCTCAAGCAGTCTGCTTATCCTATTCGTATGATGCTCTCCATCCACCACGCACGACTCCTCCAAGGAACGTGCGCACGAAAGGTGCACGCGCAGGTCGCAGTATTGTACTGAGAAAACAATAGCAGACAATAACGTATCTCACAACTACATGTATGAAACATTGAGCCTGGCATATACTGACCCGTGCACACGTATGCTTGCGGCGCCAACCCGCAAATGACGTTGGCACAATGGTGGCAGTGGCACACTGACGTCAGTGACATCAGTGTCAGGTGATGGCCGCGAACTATGAACTGAGAATAATAATAATAACACTTTATTGCACAAAATATTACATATAAAGAAGAACAGAACAAAAGGCTGCCTTATCACTAAGCAGTGATCTCTAGCAGGCAACCAACCTTAGCGTAGTAGATCAGGAAGTAAATAGTAGGGTGCAAAAAAAAAACAAAATAAAATAAAATCACATATACAAATGAATAATAAAGATTAGAGATGTTCCGACTAGTCGGCCACTAGTCGGTAAAGCCACTAATCGGCCACTAATCGGCTAGTCGGCTAGTCGGCCAAAGTCATAATCGGCACATCTCTAATAAAGATATAAATAATTTATTTATATTAATTTATTATTTGTCGTTAACTCTGATACCTCTAGATAACAATAAAAATAATTATCATTACAAACTTTAAAATATCGTAATTAATTTAACCTTCAAATATAGCGGTCTATGGGACCACGCGTCCATGGAAATGTGACAAAAAAGAACAACTACAGTTAAAGGTTTATATTTACAGAGATATTTGCATTAAACAAACCTACACTATGCAATGTCCGATTACTTGGTCACCAAACAAAATTTAATTAAGACAATTTTTTTCATTAATTAGTTTAGTTAGGGTCTGTCATGGATATTTATATTTGGGACAACTTGTAGCTTAGGATGTAAATGAATGAATGAGCGAATAACCGAATTAATGAATGAACGGACGAATGAATTAATGAATGAACGAACAAAAGAACGAAATAATTAATGAGTGAATGAACGAATGGACAAATTAATAAACTAACGATGAATTAATGTATGAACGAACAAAAGAACGAATGAATTAATGAATGATCTATAGAAGTGGTACTCACCGGTTGCGGTTGCTGCTTGGTGAGGTGTTTAACTTTCTGTTTGTAATGCTTGTCTATCTGAAGGAATGTGCTCCGTGACGTATTATTATTATTGGACATCAACGCCGCAATGGTCGCAGGCCTGCGCAGACAGACGTATGTAATTATACCAGAACTGTTGACTGTGCATTGAGAATAGCGCTTAATCACCTGCAACTGAGTTGTCCAGCGGCGGTCGCGATGGCCGCTCGCAGCAGTAAGGCAGCCCGGGACCCCCCGCAAGACAGCTCCGTGTCCCGCATTATCCGTGACACCAGCTGCTCCACCACTGTTTGCTCCTAAAATATGTACAATGTACATAATATAGCTCACAATAATATATCACAATCATTCATGGAGCTCGTTGACGACTACTCACAATACCATCATACAATCTATATAAAACCCTTATTATGAAACTACCCTCTAATCATAACTTCACATTAACATCCGTCATGTCCGACTTCAGAAGAAAAAAATTACTCCATCCAAGTTGATAGGGCATACTCCCCTCATTATACGAGACACGATTAGATCGCTACGGTATAAATAATAATAATAACATAAATTTTTCAGAGCTTGAGGATGACTTACCTGAATTTTATCGACATCACACTTCTCCAATACTGCATCTTCTGGCCCATAAAAGGTGCTCAGGCCCACTTGCCTCTTAACCTACAATCAACATCACAATGAGCACATCGCACCCCCAGCTGTAGCAATCACTAACGCAGCTGCTATATACCTGAAACTCAGTCAGCTGCCTCGTGAGCTCATCCTTGGCCTTCTGCCTCGCTTTCCTGAATACGTTTCTCAAGAGATCTTCGCTTTCGTGTTCTGGAATATGAAACAACGCATACGTGAAACATGCCCAAGAAATCGCAGTTTTTAACCTCAATGATTCGAAACAGTAAATTAAATTTAGTTTATTAATTGAAATTGTTTATTATTATTATTGTTTTATATTATATTGCTGTGCCCTGACTGGGTGTCCCATTTACACTAAACTATACTGACATTTTAATTATAACTGTGATATGCAATAAAGACATTAAAAAATTTGAATTTTTATTATTATTGAATTTGTATGTATTTGTTAAGAAAATACTAAAAAAACTCACCATTTTCTAATACTTGTTCAATTTCATTCGCCATATTTTCATCGACACCGTTCAACGGCATTAACTGCGACAAAACAAAACAAAAACCAACACTAACTTCAATAATTAATAACTCATTACTATAATTGTATACTCACGGCATTTGGCATGAGGAAGGTAGAGTGTATCTCGTAGGCCCAGCGGCGCAACGACGCTATATTAACATTTGGTATATTTCTGTAGCCGTCTGTGATTAGGAGGAATAGGTTTGCGCACGCGCATCTGCAACACACATTACATAGATTAGCACCACCACCTCCACCATGAGGGTCTCTTGTCAAGTGCGTCTCACCTTTTCTCAGCCAGCAGCCAGTTCAGCAGCACAGCCATCCGCGCCTTCGATTGTAAAACTGCACGAACATTCGAGAATAGACCAGAATAAGTCGAATTATCCTGCAAGGAAAGGAGACCCGCATCAGATCAGAAGACGCGAACTACTCAGGCGATGATGTCACATTACACAATACTCACGGATGCGGGTGAGTCATCATCCTCCATTGATATTATTGATCTCTGTGGATCAGCGCACGGCTGCAAACGAAATTCATTATGAGTTAGATGGTTCATCAGCGGCTCCTCTCCTTTAATTTTAAGTTTGGTAGATTTAGGTAAGGCACGATGGGGCTGATATGTCTCGTCAGATTAAAGACATATTATAAGACATTATTTTGAACAATAAGATTCTTAAGCCACAATTTAACAATAAAAATCAGCATATTATCTTCAATGACATACAATGGTACCTCGATATATGAGTGTTTTGAGATACGAGCGATATTTTGCTTTGAGATACACTACACCGCTGCACACGACAATCTACATTCGCAGCAGCATATTTTACATACGAGCAAGGTTACGGAACGAATTAAACTCATATGTAGAGGTACCACTATACCCTCCAATAAATGAAGAGATGAATTCCCAAGAAACTAATACATAATATAAATTATTTAAATAAGTATAACCCGTGCAATTTAAGAATGCATTCTTAAATTGCACGGGTTATATCTTACAGCTACAAAGCCAAACCTGCGTATTGTGCACGTAAGGGGGCGGCGGCGTGCCGGGGGGAGGAGGCATGTACACTTCCCACCAATCTCTCATCTTATCATCGTCCTTTTCCATCGCTGAAACACAAGAACGTAAAATTCATCACTTTGAAACAACATTTTTTATTCTACCCTCATATTTAAGTTACTCACACCCATGACCAGGGGGGCTACTCAGGCATATGCGAAGTTTCGTGATACGACTGTCTTTTCTGTATCTAACGTGAATTTTGACATATAAGCCCGTGAAAATTCCTGTCAAATATCCGTAAAATAAGCATCATGTGGCCTATCTGTTGTGACATCACTGTCAAATCCGTAATTTCGTGAATGATTACGTAAGTGTTCCTGAATAGGAAACGTCCGTATTTTCGTCCGAAGTGCGCCTG
>JAPWLS010002013.1:0-77671 GCA_028551675.1 Tineola bisselliella
TAAGGGGGGGGTAGGGTTTTTAAAATTTTTTTTTTCGATTTTTTCAAAATTTTTGACATAAAAGTACCATATTTCAAGAATATTGTGTGAAAATTTCAAGTCAATCCGAGCAAAACTGGCGGAGGCAGAGCTTTTTTTAGTTAGAGTCCCTCCTATGTGGTTTTTAGTGCATGCGTAGCAGGATTATTCTACAGCTGTTTACGCTCTTTCTGTCTATCTCCCCGGGTTTTTTTCTTAACGAAGGGTCTATAAATATGTATAATATGTATACCTACATATATACGTAAACGTGTCTCAATAAACTCAGTAAATAGCGTATAGTTCATTTTACCAAACATGGGCTTCTCTACATTTATTATGGTTTTCGACGTAATTATGAAAATAAAATGAAAAAAGCTCAATAGATGATAGCCTGCAGCATCAGAATTATGATGAAGACGAAGACTCGTGGTGAGAATGGCAGCAAGCTGCAGCAACGAATAACTTGAAGTCATTCATAGTTATACCGCACTTCCTAGCGTGGTTTAGGTGGTGGTGGTGGTGGTAGGAAGAAAACCTATATATGCAGACTTGAGCAATGAGACACTTTTGGAGGGATGTCATGGAGGTTTCACACAAAACAATAAGGAAAGCTTGAACCAACTTATATAAAAAATTACTCCAATAATTTTGAATGGCACCTCTAATCTCGTTGACTTTGCTGCTCACATAGCAGCATGTATATTCAATGAAGGATGTTTTGTGTGAAATATGCCATTGTGCATAATATGGGTATCACTACAAGACCATGTTCTCATGCATGGGCGAAAGAAGTCGACGAAAATGGAATAAATCGAGCTGAGTTCAAAACTACGCTTGAAAGCAAAGAAGCCAGAATTCACATTAGGAAGAGCAACAACGTGCTCTGGACACTCAGAATGACAATTCTTTGATGTATGAACTTGACATTGACGACTCCATGTAGGTTTAAAAAAAAAAACTAGTTTATTTATTTGAAGAACTTTAAAATTTCTCAGTGTGAAACTTTAAATCGATTTTCCCACAACTTGCTTTTTTAAAGTCGGTGGACACTGTCACTCGAAATCTACTGGAGCGATTTTTAAAAATTTTTGAACACTCATTCTACACATAATTAGTGAGGTAACGCTGTCGAGTTTTTTTTATTTTTTTTATTTTAAGTATTTTTTATAACGGCTTGATTATTGATTTTTTCGTCAAAAATCGGTATTTTGACTTTGAACTGCCACAAAAAATTCAAAAAAGAAAAAAATTAATAAAAACTCGACAGGGTTACCTAGAAAAACTTATAAACTAAACTATAAGAATTTTTTTAGTTTTTATGTTTCAGATGACCCAGTCACAAGTTCTGATGTCCACCGCAAAACACCTTTTTTTCAAGGCGCCCACTAAGAATTGCTGCCACCGGTTCATACCTTTATATTTTATTTTAAAAATATCACACAATGTTGGTGAAATATCACTTGATAATATGTCGTTTACATAAATTCATTTACACTAACAGTTTTTTCAATAAAAATTCTTAAAAATATGCTGTTTTTTGGCCGAATTAACCCTACCCCCCCCTTAAAATAAAGATATTTGTCACAAACGGTGCTGTTTTAATTACGAAACGCTTCACGAATAAATGTTCGAGATTGTCTTGAAAGTTAAAAGGATCATGTCTTTTTCGTTCTATATAATATATATTTCTTAGTTTGAGTATTGAAGAAATCTAGCAAAACACCTACACTTATATCCAGGTCAACTGCTTAGCACTTTTATTCTGAACTCTACTTACCTATATAACTATTTATTTTTAATAAAACAAAACATGTATTTAAAACTTTTATTCTTACAGCAATAAGAACGGACACATTATTATAAAGTAAAAAACACAAGGTATCAGCAACAGGATGGGCCACAGCATGGATCAGAAGGACCACAACACGGCCCACAGGGACCGCAACTAGGACCACAGCATGGGCCACAAGGACCGCAACACGGTCCACAGGGACCGCAACTAGGTCCACAGGGACCACAGCACGGCCCACAGGGACCACAGCAGGGGCCACATGGTCCGCAGCAGGGGCTACAGCTGGGGCCACAACACGGCCCGCAAGGACCGCAGCAAGGCCCACAAGGACCACAGCATGGGCTACAACATGGTCCACATGGGCTGCAGCAGGAACCGCATGGTCCGCAACAGGGACCGCAGGGACCACAGCTTGGACCGCAACAAACCATTTCTGTAATTTACACTATTGTAGACACAAGATTCTTGATTATAATTGCTTTTCTCGTTTTAATTACTGTTTTACAATAAATTTTAAATATTTTTTTGAATTTATATAAATATCCGTGTGTTCCTGCCGAAATGGTTTCGTAAAATGATCTTTTGAATTATGCCATTCTTGTTATTTTTTAAAAATGTACTTTCTTTTTAACTAGCAGTAAAGAGGTGAAACTTCTTTGAAGAGAACACTGTCCAGTGCTTGTAATACTTTATAAACCAAAAAATGTAATCCAAGGCCATTGAAAAATTTTGAAGCAAAATTTGACTCTAAAGGATAGGCAACAAAAAGTTGAAAGGATTAAAAGTCCTTCGTTGATTTCACAATGTTTTTTAATTTGTATTTCTTACTTAATAATTAACTAAACAATTTCAAAGTATAATCAAATAATAATGCCCCAGAAATCGGAATACTAGGACACGATTCCCTCAAACAATGCCCCAAAATACGCTTAGTTGAAACAATTGAATTAATATTAAGACTCGGTCTGTATTTGCGAAAGGCATACTAAGTAAAAGAATTGGCGACAATAAAACCGTTTAATTTTTAATTCTTATTGATATTGCAAAATACATTGTAAATAATGTAGCGATTTCTGCTGGAATTTTTCTGATTAATCTATTATCGTAATTAATAAATAATTGAAGCGGATGTTTTCTCTTAAAATTGTTCTTCCTCTGGTTAGCAGAAAGGACCACAACACGTCGAGCATATACCACTAGTACAACCACCAATGCATCCGTTCCCGCAGCTGTAGAAAGATCCTGCAGCGCCACCACGTGCTCTGAAATCATTACGTCATCTTTTGTGATTTGTTTTGACTTGTCTTTTTTTTCACGTAGTTTATCTTACCCGTGTATATATCCGGGTGTGCAGCAAGGTTGGCAATATGGAGTGCCGCAATTGTTGACACAGCATGGTCCTACTCCGCAATCATAGCGGCGTGACATCCCACCACAGGGACCGCACATTGGCCCTTGACATCCTAAGCAGCAGTTACGTACACCCATCTTTAGAGAGGAAAGAAAATTTTAACTTCAAGGTATGCTAGTGAAATTTTACAAATATAAAAATTAATAATGAAGATTTTGAGATTTTTTAAATTATATTTTTGTATTTTTAAACTAATCTGATAATCATATGATAGATGACAGATGAATGACGCACAATGACGTATTACTTCTTTCTAAATATTATTCTTTTTTGATATGCAAATAGTTCACCTAATCACGACCTCTGTGGCATAGTGGTTAGCGTGCCATTCTGTCACACGGAAGCCCCGGGTTCGATTTAATCAATAATGATATATTTATTTCGGGTCTGGATGTAATATATTTGTGTCGTTCTCGCCCTGATACAGCATAGGATCTTAGTTTGAGGTCAGAAAACTCTTCTTATCCTTTAAGCTTCAAACGCTTAATACGTAATAAGAACTTGTCTTGAAGCATAATTTAATATTCATATTTTATTGAAAACAAATTAGGAAAATATTGATTAATATTCACTGTTCTTTATGTTTATGTTTGATTTTATTATCAATACTAGCTTTTACCCGCGGCTTCGCTCGCATTTAAGTCATTAAATAAGTATCAGAGATCATTTCAATAGAAATGAATTAATATGATTCCAAACAGCTGAAACTATAGTAAAAAAATATTTATTTTCAAATAAAAAGTATCCTTCTAGTACCTCCAAAAATATGTGTACAAAGTTTCATGATGATCGGTTAAGTAGTCGTTGCGTGAAAACGTAACAAACAAACTCACATTCACATTTACAATAGGGATGATCAATGTGTCTTCCTAAAAGATATATATTTATGTAATAAAAATAAATAAGCCGTGTGTTTATGATCAGCCATTTATAGACATATTCGCTGTGAGGGCGCCTCATTCAAATAAACAAATTAATTCTATCCTCGTAGAGTAATTTCACGAACAATGTCCAATAATATTTATTTCTGGAATTCCTGTAATAACATCCAGGTGGAGTTCCTTTTTTTGTAATTCGCCTAAATATAATTTTAAGGCAGTATAAATAAACAGGTAATGAGTAAATAAAACATCAAAGGCATATCTTATTCATTATTTATTGGAATATTAACATTTTTATATTGGTTTTGATTGCCTAAGTCTATTATTAAATTGAATTCCGAAACACTTTAGGTTAATTAATAATTTAAAAGCACTTTATTTATAAAATACTATATATTAAAACAAAATGTTCTAAAGGTAAATTTAAAAAAACCGTACACAACATTTTTAACAATTAGGTCCACATGGAGGGCAAGGACCGCACGGAGGAGCTGGACATCCTAACGGAGAACAACCTTGTGGTGCACAACACGGTCCTCGAGGCCCACATGGACCACACGGCCCACACGAACCATAGCACGGCGCACAGGAAGACGGTGGTGGACAGCACGAAGGCATGCAGCAGGGCCTGCAAGGATTGCCACAAGGACCACAGGGTCCACACGGAGGGCCACATGGAGGTACACCTGGGCCATAGCAAGGAGCGCAGCAAGGATTACAATATGGACCGAAACACGCCATTTTATTATTTTTATTATTAATGTAAGATTTTAAAAATTTTAATGAACTATTTTACGATAATTTTTGAGATTTTTTTCCAGTGTTTTCTCAACAAATATGACTTTAAAATGACATGATTTTTGTCATATATTCATAGAATTTTTGTATTTTTTTTTTAAATATATTTTTGGTAGAATATAAAAAGAAGGTCGATTAAACATTTATTTTATTCTAATTAGAAGTGTTTTTGCTTTAAAATACCAAGATAAGAAAACAATGCATTTACATAATTAGTTACAACGAAACTAAAGCGGTATAACATAGTGGTTAAAATTCAGAGAAAACCTAATATCCATGACACAAAAACTTAGTTGCCTAACGGAATAAATACGAACAAAAGAGTGTGAAATCATTTCAGAGAAAATGTGAATTATTGCGTGTAACTATGTAAAAAATTGCTACATTCTGTTTTGTATTTTAACGGAAATTGTATATTAGATAATTTGTTAATAATATCATTCTCGGAACCGCATAATGTGTTTGAATAAATAATATTGTTTGAGGTTACTCGTGTAATAAATATAATACTAACATATATACCGGGTGATTCAGTTTTTCGAAACGTTCACTTGAATTACCCGATATATGTGGTGTGGTCAAATTAAAAACATCTTATTCTTAATTTTTTTTCTTAAAGTAAAAAAAACTTTGATAATAATTAAAATGAGGACTTCTTAAAAAAGCGTATAATTTCTTAATAAAAAACAATTGACAACTGACAAAACGTTTGACAGCTAAAATTAGGCATAGACATTGAATTTTCCGGACAGTATGAGAAATGAATCCAATCCAAAATATATTACGAGGATTGCTTAAGAAGGCAATTCTTAAATAAATAAATTTTACTATTTTCTATTAATTGTCATTTATTATTTATTTTATTAACCTAATGAAGACTATATCAGTTGGAAAGGCAAATATCTAATATTCGCATGTTTAAAATAATTTGAATGAATCATTTTAAATATTAAATGATGTAGATCGTTATCGTCCCCAATATTAAATGTTCCCCCAAAACGATTTCCGTGAAGTAAAATGTCGTTATGTGTAGAATTTCGTTGAAACGCCTGTTACCCACAAAATACAGATTGTCGTGGGAATACAAGGACGGATGTGGGTACCGGGTGCAGGGTCAGAAAGGATACACCGCTACAGTCAAACCTGTTTATTAAGGAAATTTAAAATAATTAAAAAGGAATTATTTTTGACACATTTTAGGTTTTTATAATACTACATATTTATGAACTGGTACTCAGATATCCTGTACTATGTATTCAGAAGAAGATAACACAATTTTTTTTCACGGACTCGAGACTTCTGCGTGTCATAATTATTCATTTACTAAAATGTTAAATTAAATAAGGTAAATTAATAAAAATCAATATGATTATTAATAAAGAATGATAAAACATTTTTTTTAAATTATTTTAGAACTCTGTCAAATATTTCTCTTTCCAAAAGGGTTCCGTAGGCAAAAAAATTTGAGAACCGCTGCGCTAAACCATTAAAATATACGATTCTTGCTATCCAGTACTGCAAAAATTAGTTCTATAATTATCAGGATTTATACAGGTTGAACTGTAATTGTGTTTGAATTCAAGCGAAGTGCGCCGGATAGACACAATCGTCGTAATTAAGGTGCGTTTCCAATTGTGGTGAACACGCACGGGGACACCAACCACCTACTAACTGCATTGTGTGTCTACATCACTATTATATGGGAATCATTAGGCCGCAGTAAGTTGCGTAATGAAATGTCATTCGTTGCCATGTCTGAGGTTAGGTTTACACGCGAGTATGAATAGTACGTCATTGTGGTCACGTGGTTCAAACAAAATATATATAATAGTAATCTTTATATTAGTACGTGCAGACACTATTGCAGCGTCCCTAACGCGAATCTAGTTTTCAATTAGTTCCGCATTTCACCGGTAGGGTTGCTTTGATTTTTTTAATATAAAAGACTAGGCATTTAGGAAATAGTTGCGTTTTCAGTATTAAAATTCGCATTAGAAGCATATATGTAATTATAAAGGGTATTTTTCAGATTCATTGATAGTGAAGATAAGTGGTAAGAGGAAACAAAAGATAAAGTATTAATCTATTATATACTTTATACACTTAGAAAATCTATGACTCACCTAAAACCTATCGAAACATCGGGTACTAAACCTATATCAGTAATAATTTTAAACACTTCGACGTTTCTTTTTACTATATTAAACTAACATACTAAAATTGAGTGAATCAATGTTTTAAATTGTTAATAAAAATGCGTGGAAGTAATTTTTAACTTTGACTAAGCTTAATTGCAAGAAACCAACGACGTAACAAAAAACACCGCGATATTTTGGCGCCATTTCAGATATTCCCGCGTCATTTATAACAATTTCCTCAACGTCAGAGCAACGTCAAATGTTAAATCACAAAGTACAATGTAGGTAGCCATTTTTGCCCACATGAATCATTGTCGCGCAATTTCTCACTTTATTATTTCTGGCAATAGTACGTAAAAAAGTTTCTGTTATTCTCTAATTCTGTACATTCTATGAAAACTGATTTATTGGGTGAAGTTTTCTTTCTATTATTGAAACTATATTATTTTATGAATTGATTTAAATCAAAGCTATGTCCGAAATCATTCATGAATATATTAATAATATATATTTTTTTTACTTTTAAAAAGCTTATGAAAGAAATAATTGAAGTCCTTCAAATTAGTTTGCATTAAATTCAATGACAGTAAATAAAAAAAAAATTGTTTTTTTTAAAGCATATTTTAATAAAGGCAAAGGGATCGAGCCCATAGAGCCTATTTGATTTTTTGGCAGACATACTGTCTGTCGATATATTTGCCAAAATATAATAATAAAATAAATAATAATTTATTAATAAAGAATTTTAGTACATAAAAATAGCAAGGGCTGTACTAGGTTCGAAAACCTATGCTACTGGCTACCTCGGTTACTGAACTAGATGTATAGTAAGATGTATAAAGAAAGATAATAGAGATAGAAATATAATATATAAACAAAACTGTTAGAATATAAAAAAAATATATATTATAAATATCTAAAACACGTGTATTAGCAAATATGTTTGTTTTATTTTACAAAAACCATGAGCAATGTTTAATTAGATATAACTAAACGTTATGGGCATGAGTTATATTTTACCAAGAATATTACAATAAGCCGGCTGCCTTCGTCGTTTCTCTGCACAATGCGATGAAAAACGCAGTTCGTCGAATAGCGCCGGTTATGTACTGATGGCATTAAAATGGCGTTTTATGTTCATAATGAATTTTATGTTTACTTAGAATTTAATCTGAAATCATCTTTCCTTAGATCATATATATTAAGGTTTGTTATGATTTATTAAAACTACATAACAATACTGCTAACCAATTTATAATTAATTCTAAAACAAATGCAATGAACGCGATGTCGAATAACGAATTTAATTTGTTTATTTAAACAATGGTATATGTTTAATGGAAATAAAGTGTGGTCCAAAATTATGCACACACAATAATAATAATTAATAGAAAATATTATGGGTTTCTTAATAGTGAAACAAGAATCTAATTTGTATTATAATATATTTAAATATCAATGTAAAATCTTTGGTTATTTTGAAAGTTCCCGGTTATTTTTCAAGTGAGTTTCAAGGCTCGATGACATTTACATCGTTCAGCTCCTGAATCACGACGTGTTTGGCGTTTTTTAGTGATATCTATCACTATCTTCATCATCTCGGCCATAGGAAGTCCACTGCTGGATATAGGTGTCTCCCATTGAACGCCAGTGGGATCAATTAATAGCGGCCTGCATCCAGCGTTTTCCCGTCGCCTTTAGTATGTAATCGGTCCGTCTTATAAAAAAGCCAAAAATGCGTACATATGAGTCATATTACAAAAAGTAATTTTGCATCGATCAAGGAAATACCTTGATTTGAATTGAGGAAAAGAAACTAAGTCATCGTCATTATGAGGAAATTCTAAATTAATTACCTTTTGACCTTTATGGTGTAATCACTAACTCTTTTTATAGTTAAATGCATATATGTTACGCAATTGCGTATTATATTGCCCGACCTATGAAAATGCTGACATATAAATAAAAATTTTTAGGCTCTTGCGCATAGTCATAATCTACGAGATTTTAGAAAAGCATATGACGAGAAGACATCACAAGAAAATTATCAATCATAGCCTGTACAATACAATATTAGTAGCTACAATTCTTGCTTAGCTATAATTAAACATGTTTAAATATTTAATACAATTAATGTAAATAAAGTTAGTTTCTAAGTATATAGCAATAAATAAATAAATAAAACGCGCCAATAATCTAGTGTTGGTTGGTATTTAAATAGTTTCGTAGTAAACCAGATTTATTTCATCTATATTGGAAGTGATTCTAATTAAAAATAAAAGAATAGATCCCTCCTTATGACCGCAGAAAAAAACAATAGATGACGAAGGTAATGAAGTCATATAAAATTTATGTGACGTCATATCACTAAATGAGTGCAATTACCTTATTTTGTGAATAAATATTGGTGTATAATTTTTTAAATTTAATTTATATAAAAGCTAATTGATTTTATCCCTTTTACTAGTTGTATTTACGAGAAAAATAAAAAATGTGTAATTTTAAATATTAATTAATATATTTTCCATTATCTTTATTGAGATAGGTCGTTGATAGAATTATCTTTGCTCCAATTTATTTTGTTATTCCGTATCTTATCATTAAGTACTTTTTCGACATTTAATATTTATTATTATGATTCTATGAAACCATATTTCGTGTAATGTACGAATATGCATTTGTGTACTCCTATTTATCAAGACAAGAATATATTAGAAATTAATTAAATAAATTATACTTTTAGACGTTCTTTAATATTAGCTTGACATATGACCACACTGCGCTCGATGTCAAGCTAGGCTGCGAACAATGAGCAGAGCTATCATAGACAAATATTTGCATGCAATAATTGATCTCTGGTTGACAGAACACTCTTTCCGTTTCCGGTTACTTCTAATCTGATCTGGAAATGCGACTTGTGTGTAGTGCCATTACCCTGAACTAATAAATTAATCTTTCCATGGAAATTACTTAATTGCATTTATCTGCGTAGATATTGTGGGGTTCTATATATATATATTTAATTTACTCTGGAGATAATAATAATAATATTTGCCAAAACGGACACAAATATGAAATCAGTTGTAGAGTATGAACCCAATAACATGAGCTAAAAGTAATTTTAATTATTCCACTCTAAGTCATGTTCAATTTGTTTAATTTAGATAATAACTGAATCCTGAGAAACGTATTCACGCAATCAGTTCCACTAAAATGATAACATCGTATGAGTATATTAAACAAAAACAATAAAGGAAAAATAAGTTTACAGCAGTTTAAAATTATAATGCACATTAGTGCGGAATTATCCGAAAGAAAGACGGAAAAAGCCGAAGCTTTTACTTGGTATAAAATACCACGAAATCTTTATTATGTATACCGGTTACAACTGCATTTCCCCATAATTAATATCGACAGTTTACTAGAAATTTATTGTTTTATGCATCAGCTTTATTGCTTTGGAATTATATTTAATTATAGGTCTTGTTTATGCTCTAAACCACAACATACTTTTGAACGGAATATAATTGCAGACATAGGTCTAGTATGAACAAGTAGATCTATAACTAGGCTGCATGGACAATGAACCCTTTGCCTTTTAACATAACAAATATTTTTTTAAAAATTTTTTAAACTGTGTGGGCTAGATCCCTTTGTCTTAAAATGGAACAACAAAAAAAAATAATCAGTATCAGTTTTGAGTTATTTTTTTAAGCTCAAATAAGTGTCAATATAATATTATTAATCATTGTTTAATTTAATATGAATTAAAAATAGCTTAACTCGACACAAACATTAAAATTCCAGTTAATATTCAACCTTGATTGTAAATTTGTTTATCGATTATTATTAGCTTTTCCAAGAACGTATTAAATATAGGTATAGTAATTCAATTGTTTCGTATCGTATCATTTATGTTTCTCTGAATTAATTATAAGTTCAATATCCTTGGCCTAGACTTAACAGAAGTCCTTTATTTTATTTGGCCCCAATTTTGATAACATATCAGTTCTTCGTTTAAATTTTTTCGTAAGAATTTCCAATTATGTCGCCATTTTGTTTGTATTTGAGGACATTTTCTATATTACACGTAAAATTGAATTTCGATTCTGAAGAAAATATTATTTATAAATAATTCTTAATATTAATAATTATAGAAGAAGAAATCGCGTGCGTCGTTTTCGTTAATGTTTTAAATTGAGTCGTAATAGATGTCATTGGGGACATACCGACGCGTTTTCACAGAACTGTTGTAATGGCAGACTTATTCTTGTATTTCGACGTTATTAAATAGTTAAGTTTAGCGAAATAAAAACAATAGATGTAACAAATAAATGTTAGGAACAATTATGACATCCCTACTAATATTATAATTGTGAATGCGAGTTTATTTGTTACGTTTTCACGCAACAACTACTTAACCGATCATCATGAAACTTTGTACACATATTTTTGGAGGTACTAGAAGTAACACAGGATACTTTTTATTTTAAAAAAATATTTTTACTATAGTTTCCAACTGACTATAGTTTCAGCTGTCTGGAATCATATTGATTCATTTCTATTGAAATGATCTCTGATACTTATTTAATGACTTAAATGCGAGCGAAGCCGCGGGTAAAAGCTAGTAGTAAATAAATAATAATAATTGATTTTTATTTTAATTTTTTAATAAGAAAATAATAAAAGAAGAAAAAAATAGAATGTTGTTACAAAACTGATAGTCAAAATCAAATCAAAAGAAAAAAAACTTTATTTCGCATAGTCCCTTTAGGCTCTTGCGCATAGTCAGAATCTACGAGATTTATAAAGGCATATGTCGAGAAGAAATCACAAGAAACTCGCTATGTTAGTAGTCAGGTACATTTTTGCTTAACAGTAGATTAAGCATCTTTAAAAATAGCGTTCTATTATTAAAATATTAAGCACGGAATAGACTTCCAGAAAACTTGTAATGAGAAATAAAGTAGAACGCTAAATGACTCTTTCCAGAAAAACAAACTTATTATTGCTTACACCTGTTCATAATTACGATTCTTGTAATTTATGCTTTAAGAAAATGGCATATGTTGAAAATTTCCTTGAAGCTTTACTTAGAAATTGGTTAAACAGAAACTGGTGTAATTAGTCGCTATAATTCCCATAATAGATAAGTAGACAAATGCTGTACGAGGTAGAGCCTCAGGCTTCGTAGAATGGTTGTGAAATTTAAAAAAAAATTTAGACCATTATCTTTGTAGACAAGTACGAATTGAGCTTCTATTGAGATAAAAAAAAAACACGCTTATTTTATGTATAATATTGTATATTAGAATTTTATAATTCTTTGCTAATTTCTTTATAAAATATCTGGGACTAAGAAGAAAACTGAAAAGAGTTTTTTTTTCTATCAAATGCTGAGTTAAAACTTAAAATCCTCTGAAAAATATTCGAAGGTAGGATGAATTAACTTATGGTAATGCAGCCTTGATCATTCAATCATATCCGGTTACATTCAAATTGATTTCGGAACGTGACGTAACGGGCGTTACACAAAAAGAGTCGTATTGTTTTCAAGTTGTGTAATAAAAGGCGCCAAGAAGTTAACGAGTGTGTCTCCGTCCTCAAAACACTTCGATCACCGAGCCCATTATTTATTGTTAACAGATGGCGTTCTGACGTGTGCAGTTGGAATGATACACGTGGCCGACATCTGCCATTTCTTCATAACTATTTATTTTAAAACACATCTCTTGTAGAAATCTCTTTACCTGGTTTTATTGTCTAAATTTCACATGTTTTTATTCATTATAAAGCAAAAATGAAGCTCCGATGTACTAGTGCTGTGTCGCGGCACTTTTGGGTGTCACGAAATTCTAAGTGTGCCGCCAAATTTTTGATATATCAGATCAGTCCAAAAGTTCGTGCGCATTTTGGCGAAATTTTTGAATGGTGTAATTGGAATTGGAAAAAAGGTTGAGAATCACTGAACTAGTGTAAAAGAAAACATTTTTAGTGGACTAGTTTATCTAGGGCTGTTGGTGGACCAAACCTAGAAGCAAATCTGCCATAGTCCACCGTTCTAATGCAAATTAGTTCTCATTACAGTTGGTCTAATTTCAATGACGATGAACTCCACATCTAGTTAGTAGCTAAGATAAGACGAATGAATAAAACAAAAACAAAACCTGGAATTACTATCCAATTCTATTCAACACCAACTAGGTACATACCACATTTATTGTTTACACCAGTGATTCCCAAAGTGGTCTATATCGACCCCTAGGGGTCTATGACAACCTGCAAGGGGTCTACGTCAGCGACCTCCAGCGTCGTCTACCAATCTCCTAACGAACTGGACATCATTACACCCTTACAAAATTGACGCCAAATATTGATAATTTATTATTAAAGCATCAGGTTCATCCTTCTCACTAAAAATATTGACTTATTGCTTATGTTATTTTATTTATAGTTTATTTTATGTTTATTTAATGTTACGTATATTTTACATAACAGATACAAAATTTTATTTTGAGTAGTTTTAATTTAAATTCAATTAATAAATGTATAAATTAACATGTGTTTTAACTTTAAGTTTTTAACACTAAACTTCACTACAGTTAGAAATTTACAGGAAATCAATATCGGGTAAATATTCAACACCGGAAAAACATGGCAACATACGACACAAAAAAGTTTGGGGAACTCTTGTTTACACACTTATTTACGATTAAAATTAATATGAGTAGGGTAAACGAAACATTGGTTTTTACTTAGCTAAATACAATTGCAATAGATACGCGCATTTTTATGCTGTCTGTATCGGTTTTTTCTAAACAGTATTTTTTTATTGAATATTAATTAATGTGCAAATAGACATTAATAAAGTACCTATTTTAGTCGTAACAATATTTCATATTGTTGTTATAGCTATATATATAGCTATAGTTTTCTCAATTCTTGTTTGTATCAAGCAATCATAGCAGGAAGTAACCGCAGCTCTGTTCTTGGAATATTGTATTCATCCAAGCAACTCTAGTCCGATGCTTAGGCACATACTATGAATCTTTACTATAATATTCAGTTCACTTATTTATGTAATAATCAGGTTTCTTATCACTGTCATTCCTTGTGTACTACGTAGACAGATAGCACAAGGCCCTGTAATCGATATTTATGTCATTGACCGAAAGTTCATTTTGAATTAAAGATTTATTTAAAGGTCAGCGTTCGAAGAAACTTGTTTACAGTCAATTTTCTACAGTTGGCATGAACATGGTCACGAGCTAACATCTAACCTTGGACGGAAGAAATATAACTTTTATAAATTAGTGACAATACCTTGGGTTATTTCGTGGAATCAGCGCGCGGCCGGTCGTAGTTCTGGGAAACGTCAGTCGCTTGCCCGCCACTGACGCGGTCGTTCCCGCACCGGCCGTCGCTGTTGTGATGGCGCGCCCGTCGCTACATCCAGCAGTCTGCTGTCGTCTTCGGTGTGGGAGCGTCATTTTGTTTGATTATGCGAGCGAACTTTCACCTCACGCGATGTCTTTATCTGTGATATTTCGCTAACAACGAGTGAAACTGAATGTGCGTATTCCTAGAAACAAATATCTGTGACGACTCGCGTACGAGCAGCCGTCGGCGACGTCGATTTCTGCAAACTAATTTCTCCAACGCGGGCCGCTTCTACGAAACTGCTTATAAAGAGTTTACTAAGAAGCGAAACGGCTATAAAGTGGATTTGAGGAAATATAACAATTAAAAGTGGGCTAAGTGCTTCTATGTTTCTATTGTGTTTTATAAGACGGCTACATTGGATCCCAATCGACGGCACACACCTCCAATGGTGGTTAAATTACCAGGTGAGAGAGAATTCCAGTAGTTAATACATATTACTTAAAACGGTGATTTACTCCTTACATGCATTTAAAAATGGATAACGAGTGTCATTAACATATTTTTTATTCGCCGCTCATTCATAGAATTAACACATTTCACACTTCACTAGTAACACAGTAATGTTTTTTATTGTAATAAATTATCTATCAGTTCTGTGCTATGACTCTCTTCCTCGTTTCAAAGGAACTCAATTATCGCCATCACGCGATTACACACAGCAATGATAAAATGGTTCCCGGGAATTCATTCAACCGTAAATTCACAATTTACATTCGTTCTAATTGAATTCGATTTAAAATACTAATCGTATATTCATCCATTTAAGGAATACATTTATTTTGTTATATGATATAAAAAATATATTGTAAAAGTGAAAGTTAGTGAAAGTAGCAATGTACCTCATTTATTTTAAAAGTTTCACCATCATAGGTATTCAATTATTCATTTAATGCTACTCGATATAACGCCAATCTCCCTATAACATCGAAATTACTTGGGTTGGTTTACCTTGTTATCCATACAGTGATACACTCTATATAGCATCACACTCACTCTAAATAACGACAACAATACGTCCTTATTACGCAACAAAGTGTTTGTCAAAATTTAATAAGCTGTGTACGTCCTTTATACTTTATTATAATAGGAAAATAAAATCGATTTTTCTTCTTTTCGTTTAACGACAATTCTCAATAACGTAACGTAAAATGCGCAGACCCTTAAGTGTTGCTATGTAGAATTTAAACTGTAATTAAACATGAAATGTAGGAAAATACATGCTGTAGTAATTGTTATGCTAATTCTACTACCGAAAAATCAGTCCTATAGAATCGAAAACAGCGTTCTGATAAAGCGGCAGTTTGCTATTTTTGATTGTATACCGCTCAAATGTTAAATTTGTTTAAATATTTTGACCGGCAACAAATCCAAATCTTACAGTACCGGATTTGCTTACATATTTTAGACGTCACTGTGTTTTGGCTCAAAAATAGAATTACTGTGAAAAATTAAATATTACAACATAAATGATTAGACGTAATATAACATAAGTCGATATAGATGTTATCAAAGTTCTAAATAGTTTCTTTAATTTAAAATTAGCCATTAAAATACAATAGTTATTGTGACATGCATTGTTCCGCAATTACCAGGAATATAAAAACGACCTTTGTTTTTATATGAAAACAAAACACTGACGATTTATTATTTTAAAACAATTGCCCTTTTTTCGATGTTATTAAACTTTTTATGGACTACCGTTTTACCTACAATCTAAAAAAGCCTTGAAGATATCTTGATACTTAGTGTGTTCTTCAACCAGAAAGCACTAGTTTTCTTCGTTAATTCGGCCAAAAAACAGCATATTTTTAAGAATTTTTATTGAAAAAACTGTTAGTGTAAATGAATTTATGTAAACGACATATTATTGTATGAAGATATAAATATCTAAAACTCGTAGATACGTATAGGCGATTATAATTGGTTTTTTATTTATTATACATAAAATTTTGTTATTTCCTCGATCTAAAAAGACGTCATCGTTGGGAGTAGCGCGTGCGTTATTTGATAATTTGATTTTATTACGATTTGTGATGTGATGTATAGAATAAGTTAAAAACTGTTTTATTAACTGAGAATGAAGTTGGTATTGCTTTTAACTAAATAAGCTTTTAAAAGCAATTTTCATACAATTCCTATGCCTTTTGTTGTCTACAACGGACTTGTAGAAATCTATGAGAGTAAAGTTTCAATACGACATTTTTTTTGTTAATTTTGTATTTTTCGTAAAAGAAAAACAAAAATCGAGCGCCTCTAATGTGTTCTATTTTTGAAAATAAAACAAAAGATTATTCTACCATCGTCTATTTATCGTTAACGTTTTTCAAAACAATTGCTCGCTATTTATGCCTTTAACATTTTAATATTCATTGATTGATCGATGTATTCCTAAGTTTTATTTTTTATTTATAGACTTAAAATAAAATTCTTTCAGTTTCACAAAGAAACTAATGCTATCTTCCACTATCATAACCGGGTTTGATTGTCAATAAAAAAAAATAATAAAAAAAAAAAATTATGATAAGTGTGTATTTTCTATGTTCTGTTATTTTAGTTTTCAGTTAGATATCATATTTATTGTTAATTTTATTACGGAAAGATTTTCAATAATAATTTCCTTTACGTGTTGACACGTTGTCGTATTTGATCAACAAACATTCCTCTTTGTCGTTCGTTTATCAAGAATTTTCTATTTAACTAAAAAGACCTAGATTTTATGAGATTAGTAGTTATCAGAAATACATAATTATGTTTTTCCCTTTTACGACGTAAATTATGATAGCGCATCTGAAACGCAATAATTTTCCCCTTACGTGAAATTTCCTCAAAACATCATTATAAGTAATGAAATTATTTTCCCTGTAAATAAACAATTGCGTAATAAAAAGTAACTTCTGTTGAATTATTTTCCTTTTAAATTTATTATTTATTTTCCTTAAGCCCTCGATGGGCTTTCCAATTCAATTGATAGTAATTATATAAAAATCGGAGTATTGATGTAGGTACAGGGTGGGGCACGGGAACCTCCCATATTATTAAAAATATCGTAGTTTCGTTGTCTGCTAGTGTTCTCGCCCTTGGGTGTGCAAATTCAGGGCAACAGGATCTACACTAAATGTGAATGTACATAACCTTTCTAGCAATTTCTTTTTTATATCTCATATAATTTTCTTTTACCATCCTTTTACGCTGTACTTCATATGTCGGTAATTTGTATAGATTTTTTCTATCAACACGCTGAGAATTCGTTTCTGCATGCTGAGAAGTCCTTTTTTATGACAACGAAGTGCTAAAAGACAATTGAATTCAAAATATGAGTGTTTTGTTTTTGTATCATTAAGATCATAGAACGTTGATTGACATTATCGAATTGTTTTGATTTAAATCGAATTCTTTTATTTATCTATTTACTAATGTATTTAATAAGTATCAGGTGTCTTATCTTAGCGTATTCACTAATCTATGAGCAAAGATAATCGCGTACGTCACCTGTGGTATATGATCCAGAGCATTTTTTCAGCAAACAATAACAAATACAGTTTTTTTGTTAATTGTTTTATGTACAGTGGGCTTATCACGAATTTAGTCTGGCTTTCGAATCGAGCTGTCACAAGTAAAACGGATCCGTTACCAATCGGGATCATGAATTTTTACTAACGACTAACGAGCACCAGCAATCTATCAAATGAACGAAAGATCGAGACGTTCGAAAATTAACAAAAAGTATCTAAAATATTGTAGTTCCAAATCCGCACGGGGTGGCGCTGCTCAAATTTCCATACAAATCGCTTGAAGCGAACTCGGTTCGAAAGCCATACTAAAATTCGAAATAAGCGCACAGGTTATGATTGAGTTTCTTGTGGACGCCTTTCCGAAGCCATGATAGAGTCTAACGATGAGCAAACGCACGACTTTAGTGCCTAAGCTAATAAATTATTTTCATTTTATTTACAGATAATTGAATAATAAAGTTAGTGTAGTCATTTGACCGCTCGTCATACTTTTAGGTCATCCAACATTCTAAGAATTCAAATAGTTATGAAACATTATCTCTAGGACACGATAGTGTTTAAAAGTAATTACTGCGCTCACATTATCCGAGTGTTGAACTCTGCGACCTCGACATTTCCTAGAAAATTAAAATGTATATGATATATAATCATATACATATACATATATAGTATGTAAATTTATCAGTACTGGGAATAACAAATTCACTATAAATAATTGTATCAGTTGTATGTAGGGAGTAGGCACAGATAAGAGTTAATTTCATTGAACTTTTATTATTTGTTATAAAATACAGTAGTAGTGCCCCGTGGCTTTTAAACTCAATACTACATGGTGTTTCACTGACCTAGGCAATAGTGGCAACAGTAGGCTGTAGCGTGATGTTATATGTAATCTTCTGCTGTTTAAATCCAGTCTCTTTTCAAAATAACCTCGACTTGAGAGGTATCTGATTTTTTATTGAAAGAGATGACCTCACTCGAGTACGAGTGGAGGAAAGGCTGCATATCAGTTAGTAGTGATATTAATCAATTTTTAATATGTCAATAACAATTAATAATCAATTGAAATAATTAGTATTTCGAGGATATTTACAAAATGGTACTTCCCCAGAACTCGAATTTACAATTAATTAATTTGTTATATCAGAATAGATTATTTTTTAGATATACTATTATATCATATCCTATATCTTAGACTTAATCATGTTATTATACAGAAAAACAAATATAAAGAGATCTGAGAATACCACAAAAGAAAAAGGACACATCACTCATAATAATATAACAGTATAAAAAAGGCCCATCGGACAGGACAATGCGAAAATAAACAACAACAAAAAAGACGATTTCTCGTTACAACCCTTGGGTCGAAGGCTTCTGAGCATTAATTATCAGTTCCGAGTACCCCAGCCACCGGGCCATTCGATTCTTGGTAAATTCAAATCGAAAAAGAAGCAAAAACTGTTATGCCTCGTTCCGAGAAGACGCATACCTGCAGAGACTGCTTCAACTAAACACATTCTAAATGACAATTTTTCTTATGAAACGCATACATTGCTTGCTTTGTTTTAAATTTATTTTTTACAATTAGTACCGGAACAGAAATGGATTTGAAATCATTTTGTGACAGTTTAAAAATTAACTGTTTAAGATAATATAATAATCATGGATAGAAAATTAAATTTTTGTTGACAAGATATACAATTTTTTCAAAACTTTGTACCTATTGTTTCTAAACGACAATAATTTATAATGCTGTCTTACACTGCTCCTGTTGTTTGAAATATGAATTGAAATCGTAGATCAAAAAAACCAGTGTATTGCGTCGAAAAATATATAATACTTTTAAAATTTCGAAAAATGCTTTATGTATTCAATACAATCAGTTTATTTCTTCATTCTAATCTTAAGAGATAAAGTTTGAAAGATTTCTTGAATTAATATCGTTTAATAGAATTTCGAAATCAGTTACTATCCTTATATGTTACCGGGAATTACCCATCTGATTTGAATCTTTTCCTTTCCACGTTAAAATGGCGTTAATCCTGACAGATGTTTCCTTTTGCTTTATAACCACTTCCGTTAATTCAAAATTGGAACACGATTGCAAATATCAATTTGTTATAAATTCAAATCGATGATTTCGTTTCAAAAGAAAACACTCAACTCACGTGCGTCACTGACCATCACCAATAAATTTAAATCTCAATGACTCTCGAGTATTACACAAAAAACCCGCGCCTTTTTAAATAATCCTATCTTTTTTTATTGCATTGCAAAAAAGAAACTCACGGTCCCAATTACAATACGTTCTAAGAACGGTCGGTCACTTTAAATTTCAAAGTTTGCGACTACCAGGAACTTAGGGCGCATATACACTGGTTGTACGACACGACACGACACATGACAATCACGCGTCTTTTAGGGCCAGCATCCATGCACACAATTAATAAATACGTATATACTTAACAAGTATTAGAACGGGGACAACAAAAACTAGTTTTTAATATACTAGGTATATCCATAAATATTTAAATAAATTACACCGGGAATTGAACCCTGGAGCCAACTTTTTTTCTCTTTTAATATGACATAACAATTTGCCAGTGTAAAAGTAATCATCAATTTAAAAAACCTTATTCAGCGCAACTTAAGTGTTTTATTTAATCATGTAACCCGTAAAAATTCACAATCGCGATGTTTCTCTTTGAGACCGCTAATATTCCATTTGGCATTTAAGTATATCACATTACATCATGCGTAATTAATACTAAAATAAGTAAATAGTCCATTGTATTAATCATTATGTTTAAATGGTTCGAGATAAGATCATATGAATAAATTATTGATGTCAATGGCTTACTTCATGAATCATTTAAATTTAGAAATAACTTTTGAATGCATTAATTCTTCCTTCGTTCTATTTTTAAATTGTGTTCTGTCAAATTTTATTTCGGGCTCATTGTTTGTTACGTCACGTTATTTGACGTGTCGTATCGCGTGTGTGTTAGGCCTTAGTTTGTTAATATAGTACCGCTTTGATCTCGGCAACAGTCAATGTATCTAGTTATTCAATGATAGGTCCGCTTTATTTCTTACTACACGAGTTGTATTCAAAAGCTCCTTCTTTGGAGACGGGACTAGAATCCGAGAGCTTATAATGGATTTTTATTTCATTTATTTATTCTATATATAATAAAAGGTAACATCGAAGAGTTCTCTGAGTTGTTTCGCAAATACGATTAAACTAATTTAAAAAAATAAAGTGGCTATAGTAACTAGCTAGCTAGTCGAAAAGCTATAGTGACTTAATATTGAGTTTCAGAATGTTCCTCTGGAGTCTGGACCAATACTTATATAGTATTACAATACATTTATAGGCACGTGTTTATTAAATACAATGAGATCATGCTTTTATTCCAACATAGATTATTAGACTATGTTGCGGCCGTGTGACGTCACACATATATTAAGTATCACAAGTCTTTGACCTGTCTCAAGAAACCAATTTTCTTGTCTAGATTAAGGCCCGTTGTCCACGGAGTCCATTATTACACTATATGCTGGACTTCAAATTGCAAAAATATTGCGGTAGGTCTTAACTTTTACTTCAAGTTGACGGATATTAGGATTTTGGAGCAATGTTGTATATGTGTCATCGGAAAAAAGTATATGAAGGAAAAGTGCTAGTTAGGTCACTAAAGTTTTCTACGTAGGGTCATTGGATAGGATAAATAAAAGTTTTACATTTAAATTTGTGCTGGAGTTTAATTTTCTGATATAGCGTGTGTGATAGAGGAATAAATAATTGCAGAACATGTTATTAACATCTAATAAAATAAAAACTATATCGGCAGCGGATGCGTTTATTTTTTTTATCGAAAAATTTTTATTCACGCTTCCTTCCTTTTAGATTAAATTCTACCTTTACCACTGTTAGATATAAATTTGAAAAAGAATTTGCAATTTTAATTATAGGTATATCTTCAACAGTGGCGTAGCAAGGGAATTTTTATTTTTATTATAATTGATTTCTGGAAAATATATTTTAAATTTAGTGCCAGTGTTGAGCCTATGACTTTATTTATTTATTAATTTGCGAGTATATTTTATATATAATACATGGTTTTCGAATTGTAGAGGGGGCTAAAAAGGAAGTGAAGCTCGCTACGCCACTGATCTCCAGTCAAATTGCTTTAAAAATACTTTTTTTTAAAGTGTATGTATGTATGTATACATTTGCAAATAACCGGTTTAAATCATCATCTATACCTAAGTACCGTATTAGAATGACTGTACCAAATCTGTGGATCACGAATTCACGATTCGCCTCTAAACGACCGCCACTAAAACAATTTCAATTGAAGTCCGGATTCAGCCTTCGCTCGTTCTAAGAAGTTACATTATGAAGTTCTGCATAGAATGTGTTTTAACCATTAATATATGACATACAAATAAATAAATAAATAATATATTAAAACATTAACCCTAAAAAGTTTATACAATTATAGCTTGTAAACTCATAATTATCATACGGATATAGATAAAAAATTATAATAAATTAATAATTTGTGTATAATAATTGCTTCAAAAGCGGCATATTGATATATTAAAGTGTGTATGTAATGTTATATCGAAAAGTTCATACTATAAATGTTAACCTCGACCGGCCGCATGCATAGTCAACGGACGTTTCTGGGAAATTCGTGTGGCTTCGATTTTTAAAATAGACCCCGTTCCGTTTCACTTGGGCCGAATTAGAAGTTTCAATTTAAACTCGACCAATTAAGTGTTATGTAATACTGTGCATTTAGAGCGTTTATTTTTATACATTCTTTTCATTCGATAAATTTGCTTTTATTTTTTTTTGTGAATGGTGGTATCTCTGTTTATTATAATTCTATTTTTAATTTTTTTTTTTTTAAACGTAAACTCACGTAATAAAAGAAGTCCGTTTACTCAGTGTGGTCTGAAATTTGAATAATGCATTTCTCTTTTTAATAAGATGCTTAAAATTCTTTTACCGGTTTGGAGCGTGGTTTAGATGATATCTGCGTGGACTTAGTGGCGCCGGTTGCATTCAACAATGGTACCCAGTTGTGGCTGTCGTCACTCACGACATGAACTGGCTGACCTGCTCCTCATTCATGTAAATCGCTGGGAATTTAATGCAACATTAAACTAAGAACTAAAAAAACTTCTATATGGTCTTGTTTCGGGATGAACTTGAAAAACATTCAACTATAAGACAAACATACTGACACTGTTACTGTATAAAATGACCAAGCAAAATACCACTTAATTCTTTTATTTATTTGATTCACTTATAACTTTTTATATACCTATTAATAATTTATAAGTATATGTTATTATTTTCTTTTCATTACACCGAATATCACCACTCACATCGACAAACGTTAGCTGGTAGATAATGCCGACGTTATTAAGCTCGCCTATATGAATTTTTTTTATTGCAATAAGGAATTTATTTATTTATTTTATAAGACATACACTCGTATTATGAGGTCAGCACATCGGAGGTGAATATTACTTGCCTGTGTTAGAAATTAACCATAATATGACGAGTTTTTTATGATCTTCATCTCGTCACACGCCTTTCCGAAGTCATGGTAGAATCTAACGATGAGCAAGTGTACGCCTTTAGTGCCTATGCTAATAAACGATTTTCATTTCAATAAATTTAATTAGATACATCATAAAATATTCCGCATTAAAAAAATTAATTAGCGTTAATTAAAATGACATCAAAGGTTTAGTATAGACGCCATTGGTGAAATACGTGGCTAACGAAATAATGTTATGAGAGGATTCCTCGTAATTCGGACGCAAATAGGCCAGACGGTGTGCTATTCAAACCGCAACATCCAAATTGTTCCATCTATTCACCCCAATTTTCTTAAATTATAGACGTTATTATAGTTTATTGTTTGTGTAAATTTTATGAGAATATTTAAACATTGTTTTTTTTTAGGTTAAAATTGTGCTATTTTATTTGTACCTATATTTATCTTTTAAGAAAAGCTAAGAAGTTTGTGCTTTGTTTTTAGATACATACTAAATAGCGTGTTTAATATACAATGTTCGCGTCGTAATTGGTAATTAAGTTGTTCGTGAACATTTTAACAACATACTAATTTTAGTAAAAATCTTTGCGGTTTACAATACGTCTATAGTTTTCAAAAAGTCGTATTAAAATAACCAAAAATTAACGAGATAGTAAGCCGTTAAAAGTATTTTAAATTAATTTAATTTTTAATTCAGTCTGAATTTTATTTGTTATTGTATGTTATATGTTCTATATATATACATTGCACCTGCATATCACCACTCTAACTAACAAAGGTCAGCTAGTAGATAATACCAATGTATTTAAAAAAATAAGTATTTGATCTGGGTGCTGCTCGTGTTATCCCATACACAAATATAGCACAGGTTAGTCTACTTTGGGATCAGGATACTATACCTGTATGTACCTATAAGTATGTATTTAAAAAATACTACGTTTTATACTAAGTTTATATACCAGGGGTGGCCAAGCTTCTCAATAGTCCGAGCCATTTTTCAAATTTTGAATTTTTTTCCGAGCCACAATTATATATGTATTTAAAAGGTATGCAAAAAAAGGTATTAAAAAAACGTTGCACTTAGTATTTCATATTTGTTGTCAGTAATTTAAAAGACATTTTGAAACATGGAACGATAATAATTTTTCAAATAAAAATGAAAAGGGAACTCAGGTACATTTATGGAGAGCCACAAATAATCCTTCAAAGAGCCGCAGGTTGGCTACCTCTGCTATATATGTATAGGTATAGCGATATTATGTAAAAATATAAACAAACAAAAGGATCGAGCGGAAAATTAATAATCATTGGCTGATTGGAATAAACGCAGAATGCGAGTAATATTTATTGAAATATTTGTGTTTTTGGCAAAAGAGCAATTTGTTTTCAATATCGTATTAAATTCTCTATGGCTGGAAATCTCCGGGAATTTCGTGTTATTTTTCATTTATCGGAACACTTCGGCGCGTAGCTTTTCCGGGAACCGAACGGGCAGGCGATACGCTATAAACAATTTTGTACTTTAATAACAGCCGAGTACGTGCCAAAATTACTTTTTTATGACGATGTGGTTTTGTGATTATCGTTTTAGCAAAATGAATTGTTGGAATCGTTTATTCTGTTAAGTATTTTTTTTTATGTTCACTTTTAATTAAATATTTCTTGTAAATGTTTTTCGGAAATAATTATTAATAAAGATAGTACTAATGAAATGATAAAGTTTTTTTTTCGTTTATATATTTAAACTCGACCTACGCGTAATTTAAGGCGATTTATTTTCATTAAAAAAAGATTGATTAAAGATTCATCCTAACTGACAGACTATAACGATACAGTAACGATTATAGATGCAATTTAACAGTAAATTTAAGGTAATTAACTAGTCTGTTATAATTTTAGTAATAAAATCTTAAAATTGATTTCTTTACTTAAAATTATCTTTATAATAGGCATTTTAAAACTAAATATTAATTTAATAAAATCTATTATATATAAAGTTGTTTTTTGACAAAAAAATTGAAATATTAAATATTAATTGACGAAGAAACATCAGTCGTAAATACGGAACGGGGGCTACTCAGGCGCACTTCGGACGAAAATACGGACATTTCCTACTCAGGATCACTTACGTAATCATTCACGAAATTACGGATTTGACAGCCACGTCACGACGGATAAGCCACACAATGCTTATTTAATTTGACAGGACTTTTTACGGACTTATGTGTCAAAATTCACATAAACTATAGGAGTTTGGTCGTTATCTGGGGGAAACCTAGAGTCATACAAAACGTAATAATACAGTATTCATAATTCATAAACACGTGTAAAGGGTCTCGAATATATGATGAATTTAATTTTATAATTAATTTCGCGGAAGAGTGCGCCGCATTGAGGCGACTGATAAAACATCTCTTTTATGTTCTAAGTTCAGTATAAGGTTTTTTATGATACAACTTCGCGGAAAGGACCTTCCTTCGACTTTATATAATACATATAATGCTTTACAACCGTCTATAATTTTCTATACGGTTTTTCCTTTTATTTTCATTTTTATCGAACCTTCTCGGAAGTCCTCTTCAAGTAAAGGTTGTTGGCCGGAGGGTGACTCTTCAATATAGAGTCTATAACAATCGTAATACAGAAATAACTAAGCAATAAGAAATAAAATTCATTAAGAACATCCTGGAACACTTATGACTTATTTTGAGTCTATATATTTCACTCCATTTATTCCTGTTTGTGGACCCAATAAATAAATAAATAATAACAATATCTTTGGAAATTGGAGGTTAATTATAATGAGGTCTTCTTAAAATAATTTTTTTAATAAAAAACAATTGACAACTGATAGAACGTTTGACAGCTAAAATTAGACACAAGCATTGAATTTTCCGAATACCCTCCTTCCTTATTCTAGGTATCTATATTTATTAAAGTTGTAAACTAGCGGCCTCTGTGGCGCAGTTAAAGAACTAATCCTAACTCGAAGGACTCTGGTTCAGTTCCTGTTCAAAACATATATTATATTTATTCGTAATTTGTATGTATTTATTTTATATTAAAAACATACGAAACATAGAAGCTATGCAAACGGAAATAAGTCACGTCGAGGACGCGCGTGACTTATATTGTTAATAACATAAACCAGATGGAGCAAATATCTGAAAATAAATAGATAAACAAACTAATACATATGAAATAAATTGATTTAGTTTAAACACAGAAACACGTCGTACCACTAAGAGCATCAGCGACTGACTAAACCGAATTCAAAACATTTGCAATATATTTAATTCCTAATTTGAATTACCCGCTACTAACACTTTCTTCTTTAATAATATCTGGAAGAAATTACTTTTAGTGATAATATCACCAAGTGCTCTATCTTTGTGTTTTGTGTGCTAAATTGTATTCTTAAAGGAATAAGCGATTTATTATTAATTTAATGATTTTATATATATATCTTTATAAATATATCATTTAAAAATATAGCCTACAAACATACCTACGTTAAAATTTTAAAGCCGAATATAAAGGTATATTCGTAGTTAACGATAGAATTGATTAATATATATTTTCTTTTAATGTTCGTATCTCAAAGCGGGTTTAGTGCCGCGCGCCGTCTGCGTGTAAATATAAAACGCTTTTGAAGATGGAATTCCTTTGTGGAGCGATTGAGGTCACCATTAAACCCTAGATAATTGGGGAGTTGCGCTATAACTCATAAATTATATCTATATCTATATATATTCAAAGGTGACTGACTGACTGACTGACTTAGTGATCTATCAACGCACAGCCCAAACCACTGGACGGATCGGGCTGAAATTTGGCATGCAGGTAGATATTATGACGTAGGCATCCGCTAAGAAAGGATTTTGATCAATTCTGCCCCATAGGGGAAAAAATAGGGGATGAAAGTTTGTATAAATCTTATTAGATTTTCGACTGATTGAACTGAAATTAAAGATTGGAGTTACTGTGATGAAGACGTTTTTACACACGCTAAACAAAAATAAAGCCGCAAAAACTATACCTAATTAATAATAATACTTCTTAACGGGAGCGAAGCCGCGGGCATCAGCTAGTAACTTATAAATTATATGTTTCTTTAGATTAGATAGAATTTAGTTTTAGTTCAGTACACCCACGCTAAAAGTTTGGTTAAAGAAATACGTGGCTACAGTCAGGCTGGTTAAGCTAGTCTCCGAATTACTACCAATAAATGTCTCCAGGAAACAGTTGCTATGCCGGCTTGAGGAAACGAACCAATGAACATGTTGAATTATTTTATCTTATATGCAATTAATTGGTCTATGGTTTTCGTATATATTTCTTTTGTTTTTTTTTACCCTAATATTTATTGTAAAATTTATACGACCGCATACTTTATTTATTCGAGGATGTGGAGATTAAACTTTCTTTCACTTTTAGCTTACAATGCGATTACACATTTTCTAAATATACCTGCCTATGTACTTTATTTTAAATGACACGTCATTTGCGTGTTTCAAAACAGTTCTGTTCGGTTTCAAATACTCAATTTGTGCGTCAGTTTATAGAAATGCCCTATATTTAATATTAGTCCGGCCGCGTGGGTGTGATTTAAGGTTTTTTATTGTTCTATCAACTTTATTACTATTAGTAGTATAATATATATGTGTTTTTGAATTACTCCTTTCACTATGGTGTCAATCTGAACGGAGTACATTTGTTTCCTCAAGCCGGTATAGTGCAGGCGAGTATTGCACGCGGACTATCTAGCACAGTGATTCTCAATCACTTTTGTGTGCCGCAACTATAACAAAGGTTGAGAATGACTGATCAGTTGCAGTTGTCTTCGCTCAAAGACCGCATTCTAGCGTGTATTAAGCAGTGTGGTCATATGTCATTCTTCTATAATAATAATTATTATTATTCTAATCAGTTATAATAGATTTACCTTTATCTGTTAAGTCTGCATCATCTCTCCCTATCTTTTAATGATTATACTTCTCTCCTTCTGAATAATATTTGTATATATTAAATTTATATATGTATGTAATTATCAATAAAAGTCATTCTAAATTGCATTGGTCTCCTATGACAATTGGGCTATCTGGAAGAAATTACTTTTAGTGATAAGATCACCAATTATTCTAAATTTATGTTCAATTGTTTTTTTTAAAAAGCAATAAAGGATTTATTATTATTAATGCCGGCTTTAAAAGTAATGAACATAAAGACGATGGTAAGCCGCATATAATATATTAATAACTTGAAGTTATTTCTGTTCCAACTTAACTATAAAATCTCACGTCACAATTTCACGGAACACGCATAATTACGCCCTAAATGTGAAACAGTGAGTCAGAGTTAAGCGTAAAAGTTAAACTTACCTATTTTGAGAAGCGATCGCCTTGTAAGTAACAGCCGATAAGGACTGAATCATTCTGCTTTGGTAATGAATTAGAAATTATTCTTGGAATACTTTTGTTTAATACGCTTTCTTTTATATTCCATTTCTATGTTTAGTGCTGTTTTATTCGAATCACACGGTTCATTGCCCATGCTGCATGCATTGTCAGCGTACGTAGTTTTATTTCAATATTTCGAAGGGCTTAAACCAGTGTTTCCCAACCTTTTTTGTGCCATGCCCCACCGTAGTCTTTCTACAATTCTTATGCCCCCCTTATGTAACCAAACAATTAAGAAGAAAGAAATTATACCTAATAATTACTTAAGAATTGCTTTTTTTCGTTAAATTTGGCACCGAAATCTAGTATTGCATTTAAACGGCCCGGAGCGAAAGGGTTAAACTTGTGTCGAGACCATTTTCGAATTGCTCCCCTTAACAATCAAATTGCCCCCTTTGGGGCGTGGGCCAAACTTTGAGAAACACTGGCTTAAACCGTAAAAATAGCCGTCTTTATGTTAAGTAGTAGTCGGATCATAATTCATTGATTTATACATTTTCTCTTTGTGTGTACATTTTCAGGTGATCACTATAACTATATTTTCTATGAATTCTTACTATAACATTTAATTCTATAAATTACACAACGTAGCGGTCCATATTAAACTAGACAATCACAGCGTAGAGGTTCCGCCACCCTAAATGAATTTGGGGTTCCTGTTCCGATTTTAACGTGAATATTTTTCTATACGTCTTAAGTTTTTCTTTTCTTTCTATAATAAAAAGTTATATAATTTATTTAAAATAAGATAAAATCAAATTATTCTGATGAGTAATTAAATTTTATCGATGATTAAAAATAACGCCATGATTGCAAATCGGCGCCTTTAAACTATTCATGCGATAACTGTTGACTTGATAGTTAGAACGATAGTTGCAGGTGAGAGCCTGGTTTTTGCTTTGAATGTTCGTAATGGGGAGGTCGTTTGGTCGCGAATATGATTTAATTAACTTAATTATGTAGATTACTTTAGCTCAGCGGTTCTCAAACTTTTTTTGCGAAGGAAAAAGCCTTAATATAATTATAAAAAACTGATTTATATGTATTTATGAATAATCATATTGCAATGTAATATTTAGTTGGAATATTTAGATGTAACCTTATCTCCCTTTGGTAGGTATTTTTTGCAGTATTTTAGCCCTAGGGTTCCGCGGAACACACTTTGAGAATGGCTGATTTAGCTTTTATTTTGATTACCTCTAAATAAATATCTGAAAAAATTAACTAAAGATTATTTACAAAAGTTTTATTATATTAGCTTAAGTTTATTTAATAACTAAAATTATTTGTTTTTATTATTTTATTTATTTTACTTCTCTGTACTATTAATTGCATCATCGTTTACATCTCCCAAAGGTTGACTGGCAAGAAATGCCTGGAGGCATTAAGTTCGCCTTTTGTTCAATTTTTATTATTTCGCGCAATAAAGTCTAATAAGAATTTTAATGAGAAAATTTATTTTTGTATTTTATAAACAAACTAGCTGTTGCCCGCAACTACGTCTGCGTAATAATGAAGATGTTTAATACATCCTATTTAAGCGGACGTCTTCATCATAGTCGAAAATCTAATAAGATTTATACAAACTTTCATCCCCTATTTTATCCCCTTAGGGGTGAAATTTTTCAAAATCCTTTCTTAGGGAATGCCTACGTCATAGTAGCTTTATGCATGCAAAGTCTCAGCCCGATCGGTTTAAAATTGACAAAGTTTCATACAAACTTTCATCCCCTATTTTATCCCCTTGGGGGCAGAATTGATCAAAATCCTTTCTTAGCGGATGCCTACGTCATAATATCTACTGCATGCCAAATTTCAGCCCGATCCGTCCAGTGGTTTGGGCTGTGCGTTGATAGATCACTAAGTCAGTGAGTCAGTCACCTTCGAGTTTTATATATATAGATAAAATAAACTTAAGAATTACATAAATTCACTTAATTGAGATATTTATATAAAATTTATAAACGTACATAGACTATATCGTATTATACTAGAATATTTACAACACCATTGCAAGGCACTCAGACCCATTACATGTTTCTTCAATTCATATTTAAATTTGGAAATATTTTTATTATTAGTTATCAGCAATTTATTATAGATCTGCGCTTCTTCCACGCATAAATTAAAAACACTTCTTTTTCCATAGCTAGTTCTAGCTCCCAGGACTTTTATCTGATCTTTATTTCGTGTGTTGAATTTATGTTTTTTTGTCAAATTTTTGTATTCATTTAATTTATTTTGCATTTTTTTAAATTATATTTTTTATTATTATAACCTAAGACAAACACTAGAATATAATAAGTGAAAATTCAAATGTCATACGAGGAAAACGTGTTACTATTAAAGTAAACAATCGTTGAATTAATTTGCCAGCCGGTCATACAAATTGCGTATTGGACGACGAACTGCGCGTTTCTGTTCCTAGAATTTGTTGCAATAAATTTACATAAGAGCATGCTGCACTTGGCATAAATATGTTTATTTAGAACTATATCACAGCGACGCCCATTTTGAAATGCTAAATCTAAATTTATCTCATGTCTAGATATTTCTAGAACTTGTCTTAATCATTATTTATGCTTACATAAATAAAATAATAAATGTTTTATTGCAAAATATATTTTTCACATAGGCATATATCTACCAGCTAACCTGTGATATTCGGTGCAATGAAAAGAAAATAATAGCTAAATCTACACAATACATTAGCTAAAATAATAAATAATAGCATATACTTAAATACATACATATTTATGAAGACAAGTTATAAGTGAATTAAATAAATAAAAGAATTAATAGATATTTTGTTTTCAAATAAAATGTTTGGTCAGAAGATTTTTAAAATCATTTTCGAAAACATTACGAACTTATTATAGCGTTGTTCATCATGTCATGTTATAATTGATCGAAGACTATTTCAGATTAACTATTTATTTATCGTTAGAATTAATTGTATATATATTTTTATAGAACCTATCTTTGTTTTGTAATCCGGTCACACGTTATGAGTTCTTAGAAATTTATTTTTGGCTTTGTGTTCTTATTAAAAATATGTGCGAATTTTTATATCTTAGATGTTGCTTTTCTTTAATAATAATAATAATAACGCTAATACAAATTAACTCATAAGAGACAGATTTAGAGCAATTGGCGATCTTATCATTAAAAGTCCTGATAACCAATTGTCATAGGTGAAGCAGTGTTAGTATCGGGCAATGCAATTTAGATAAATAAATAAATTATTTAGTGTCTTTAGTGTTTTAAAGGTCGTAATAGTTTAGACCAGCGGTTCTCAAACTTTTTTGGCGAAGGAAAAGCCTTAATATAATTATAAAAAACTGATTTATATGTATTTATGAATAATCATATTGCAATGTAATGTTACGTAATATTTAGTTGGAATATTTAGATGTAACCTTATAATCTCCCTTTGGTAGGTATTTTTTGCAGTATTTTAGCCCTAGGGTTCCGCGGAACACACTGAATATGGCTGGTTTAGACAGAAATTCTAAGTTACACAGGCAAACAAAGAGTGGCCTTTTACCTGTTTTTTTAATAAATAAGTACTCAGAAATATCATGGAAGTTTCTGTACTAAATGTCAGTATTGGCGATGAATAAGCATTTGTTATGTATTTTCTGAGCAACGCTTGTTTCAGTATTCAACAAAAATTCTATAAGCTTTCTGTTCTGGAACAATACCATATCAAAATGATTATTTATATTCCAGATGAAAATAAAAATACAAAGCCCTTTGTTACTAGTTGCGAAGAATTTTAACAAAAGCAATTTTACAATAGCTCTACTGGAACGTGAAGCCAATAGGGACAATCTAAAATTGATTTCACTTTTACACGTGCTAGCTTTCGAGCTTTTGACATTTAAAAATTTAACAAAATACGTAATTTAAAGATTTTTTTATTCGAACTCGGACTAATTAGGCTGCGTGGGCTCGTGCCTTCGCTTTTATATAAAAATATATTTTTGAGGCCATTTATGCAAAAAAAAAGGAAAACAAAATGTTTCTGAACTTGAGTCGTAAATTTTTAATTACTCCCGCACACAAATGGAAATTTAATCAAATTTCTTAGTATTTTAATCTACCTTTACTGTTTAAACGGAATTCATTAATTTACTGCGCAATTAAATATTAAACTATAAACTTTAATTATTATTTACTGCCATACTGAAATGCTTTGAACAATATGAAAAGGCACTTAAATTATATGAGATATCCATGATTTATAATCCGTGTGCGTGCCACGTTCGCAGACACATGGTCGCTAGCAGATGCTCGTGAAAGCGGCTTGGGCTCAGGTAGGTATTTCTAAGAACAACGAATATAATCGCAATACTGGGAACTCGCCGCGTCCCCGTCCGAAGCCCAAATGCGAATCGAACACCTGCCTTTGCGATAATCCAAATTTGAATTTCAATTTTATTTCCACAACGGATATTAATCGATACGTCATTTTAGCGGCATTTAAGTTGGTATCACTGTAGATTTAAAAAAAATAAAATCTTAGTTTTATTGTGCTTTTCCCCAATGAAACAATTTACTATTGACAATACATATAATGAAAAAAAAACGGAACAAGCCGTATTTCCGTATAAAAATAAGTTCTAAGAACATTGTGTCGACAACAAAGTAGCAACTATCTAACCGGTTATTACGTTTACGTACAGCTGTTCTCAGTAAACCTATTTTCTCTTTTTATACCAACGTGAAGTTTTCAAGAGGTTATATAAACAACCGTGTAAACAATATGCATGTAAAAATAATTCTTAAAACAATCGATAATGCGGTATCTACTCTTTCCACACCATTTTAGATTATTGTCTGGTCAAGGTTCATGATTTCTTAACGTGGCGTGGGCAAAGTTAAATAGACCCGATTACTGATAATTTTTTTCTTAGGTAATTATAAAAAATTGACTAACGAACGTCTAAGATTTTTTTTAAATTTTCATCAATTTGTTTCGACTGGAAATTGAATCCGAGACCTCAGCGTAACAGACTGGCCCAATAAATAAAGATTATGAAAACTATATAATTCTCGGAAATTGTCGATTATAAAAACATGATACTGCTGTGACGAAGCCATGTGCGGTACTAGTAACAATAGATAAAATAATACATACGAAATAATTGTCCATCAATGAATTCTCGGAAATTACCTATCGCTCTCGACATGGCCTCGTCCCCTTCTACAACACACCCACAGTGCTCACTGCTCATTGCTCGTTCGTTCACGCGACCCGCGAGCGCGCTGTCATTCCATTCCATTCATTCCGCCCGCTCGGTGCGCTCGTCTCGGGCTTGTTTTCGGAATTATTTTAAGTTTTAACCACATTAAACGTGTTCTGGTGTAAATTTTTGCATTCAAACTATAATCTGGATAATATTTATGTGTTGTTAATAAGTGTTAGCAAAAGCAAGCAAGTAATATTTTAATTTTGACCAAGATTCTCGGAATTGACATTGTTGCGCATGTGTTTTTGGAAAGTGAACGTTCCGTTGTGTTCATGGAAGTGTTGTTTTGTGAATAAATAGTTACAAATCGTGGCCTCCGATAGTGCGGATGACGGTGGGGTTGAGCCGCCGGGCTGTGGGAAGCAAATGTGCTTGATTGTGCGCAGAAGGGCTAAGACGCTGAGCCCTCTGAACATGACTTTGACATCCAATTTGCCTTATAATATATCTAGTAAGTGGCCTTTATTACAATCTGAAGCTCTTCCATTTACTCAATATAAAATATATTCTATTATTGTTAACTTCCGTGATCTTATAGCTAGAATTATTTGATATCGGCATAATGATAGATTCAAGGTGATATTAAATAGTGGAATTTTTAGTCTAGGAATTGTAGTTTTATAATTCACATAATCTGTGCCTCCGTTGATATTATTTTGTTTTAGTGTGATTCTTTTGTTTTTTAATATTTAAACATGTAAAAATTGTATTAACTTGGATTTAATTATCATATTCTCATTACGAGTTATTAAAGAACAAAAGATAAACTATTTTAATCAAATATAAAAACATTTTTTTTGACTTTTAAATACTTAATTTTTAAGTTTTACATTACCTTATGAGATGGTCATATTCTTGTCTGAAGTTTTAGGTTAATTACCTACATGTCACTAGGTTAGTAGGTTTATTTTTATATACTTGTCTATGTGTGTCAAAACAATCACATAAAAGTCCATATGTTTTATGCAGATGATTTGAAAAATTTAAGTAATGTAAAATTTTGATGGAATATACACAATGAAAACAATGTTTCCGTGAAGCTGCTTCTCTTTCTAAGCAATTGACCAATTTGCCTGAGAACTTTTGAGACTCTGCCATTCATTAGCAAAAAATAATGCAAATAATGCAAAAAATAATAGTATGTTTGTTTTGTTTACAGATGCGTGTATCAACGGGAGCTTACCGATTAGCCATCGGTCGACGAAGGTCTTATGTCAGATGTGCAACCAAGTCTTTCATTTGACACATTACTGTCCCTGCAGAACACCGGAGACTCCCTCCTCTCCAAGCTTTAGATATTTCCCCCATTCCTATAACCAACATGTACAGTGTACACAACTTTCTGCACAATGTAAGGCTAATATTAGAATAATAAATGATTCAATCAGAGCGCTCCGGCTGTCAGGGTGGTACTATGAACAGCCTTTAGATTGGCAGGTAATTTGAGTTTTCTATTACATTTTTCTTTTAAACTAAAACGTAAATTTTATATTATAAAAGAATTGCGACTTGCTATGGTCGTTATTTTGATAGCTTAATAAACGCGATAGTAAGTCTTTTAAATTGGTCGAGTCATGTTCGCGACGATAATATTTACCATTATTAGTCAAATCATTTTTTTGAGCTGTCAAAATGTTTAATCTGTCACTTTGACAGTTCAAAACAATATTTTAGTTTGGTTGCAATTTTAAGATTCATTAAAATATTTCTAGACATTGATCAATTAGCCTGTTCTTTTTTTAAATATTGAAAATTGTTTTTTTTTTATGAACTTTTGTTTAAACATTAAAACAATTGAATAAAAACAAGCTTTTTTATTTTTAGTTGAATTAGTGTTCTTTTTTCAAATTTAAAAGAATTCTGTTTTACAAATAATTCATTAAATATTGTTTGGTCTCCTTAAAATGAACATGCAATATGAAATACTATATTTGAATGATAACATTTATTTCCTACATGATACTGTTATCATGTATCAAGCCTTACAACAATGATGACACTTAAATTCTTAGTATTTAGTTTTAATTGAGCACTATAAATGTACTAGGATTGTAAACTACGTTTCTCTATTCCTAACATTGTTGAAATTTATGATTAGATTAAAATTGTTGTTATCTAAACATTAATAAACTTTATCGTATCTTTATTAATTACTTACTTGTACATACAAATTTATTATGAAAACATTGTTCTGGGGATAGGCAGAGATTAGCTTGGAACTCATCTGGGTGTATTTTTTTTCACTCATTAATAAAGACCATATTTATGCTTGATTACTATATGCAAAAATATAATAAAATAATTTGATATTGAAAATATTTATTGCGATTTATTATCGTGTTTATTTTATATTAATTCGTTAAGATTTCTATAGTTTATGTGTATTGTAACAGTGTATATATCCTCTCTTTCAGGGCGCGAAGGAGTTATTGAAGGATGCGAGTGTGGGTGCTTTCCTATTAAGAAATTCGACTGATAAGAATTTTATTTTCTCATTATCCGTACAAACGGAGAAGGGGCCCACGTCAGTCAGGTTACATTTTGATAGTGGTTATTTTAGGTAAGTTATTTTAAAAGTAACTTGGGTTGTAGGAATGTGCTTTTCAAGAAAAATTAATGCATGGGTTGGTTCTGAAATGATATCAATTGTCATCATGCCTATCATAGATTTTCCATAGTTTCTATACTTTTCATCTTAATATTTGTACTAATAATATCAGACGCCTATAAATAGCTTTTATATTGAAATGAAATGAAAATCGTTTATTAGCATAGGCACTAAAGGCGTGCACTTGCTCATCGTTAGACTACCGTGACTTGAAAGGCGTATGACGGGAAGAACACCACAAGAAACTCGTCACAATTAAAATTATTTACTTGTTAGGTTTGCTAATAATATAAAAAAATATGTTTTATATATTAATTATACGAACCCCAATAGTTATATTAAAAATGTGGTTATTCTCTTAAAAAATTACTTAGAAAAGTGTATTTAAATACAAACAAATGATAAGTTTCTCGTGTATTATATTATACTGTTCTACATGGAGTATTGAGTCAGTTGTACGATTTCATTGGAATTGTGATAATTGTTTATCATTGTCATTAGTCATATTGTAATTGTAATCCAACTTTATTAGTGTACATTTCTTTATACAATACATTTCTATTTATGGTTAAAATACACAATTCTTGCTATCCACTAAAAATCATACTTCTGGAACTCACAATTGTCGATATATTTAAACTTCTAATTGTAATTTTCTATTGTTACAGATTAGATTGTGATAGATCTCTAGCGATGTACATGCCACGGTTTCGTGGTGTTGTCGATCTAATACAGCATTACTGTCGAGAAGGCTCCAGAGGTTCCAATGCGAACGCGGTGTGGGTTGATCTGGAAGGCTGTCCGCACTCACAGATACTGCTCAAACAGCCAGTAATGAAGAAGCCGTCTCGGTTACAGCACCTGGCAAGGCTCGCCATACACAATGCGATTGACTCCAACCCGCTGACGCCCAAGCTGTGGAATGCGCCAAAGCATAGACTATTACCACTTCCAAGTAGCTTATTAAAATATTTAGATGAATATCCGTATTCAGTTTAATGATAGTTCTGATTTAAATTAATTGTATTATTTAATTTGTGTTTCTTTCATAACAAGATGGCCGTTGATTAGCCTGAAATGGTTCTGTGGATCATTTATCGCGATTGATGATTTTACGCATTTCAATGTAGTCAATTGCGATGGATTGTTTAAGGAACACGAGATGGATTGTTTTTTTTTTTTTTAGTAAAATGGCCAGTTTTATGTCATAAGGTTGGTTTTATATTAACACTCGGTAATATTTTCCAAATTTCAAGAAATATTTTTATATGAGAATAAATATTGCATTTTATATTTGATTATTGATATGTTTAAAATCTCATTTTAATTTCGGTCTGGCACTGAAATGGAAAGGGCGGGATCCTGTGTTTTTGTATATTGGTTATAAGTGTGTAATGGGACTCAAATATAGCGTATTTAGTGAAATAATATTGCAATACAAGCTTAGGTTAAGTGAGAGTAGTGTAGTCGACCTACGTGAATTAAAAATATACAGAGTTTTGGCGGGAAGTCTGAAAAGTGCGCGCAATAGTGACTGTCACTTCATTTAAATGGAACGGTGATATTTCTAATTTGTTTGTTAGTATTACGTCATGTGATAATATGTAATCTTGCAATTTACAATTTACTGATTCAAAGACATACGGTTTGTTTTGAAAACACTTTTTTAACAAAGGTCTGGTCTCACACATCAGCGGCCTTGTATGGTTTCTTTGTTTCAATAGCGACATATTCGGTCACTGTTGCGCGCGCGCCTTTCATGATAAGCCGTCTCTTCAGAAATAAGTTCACTAATGCCTTATTCTTGTCCAATTGTTAATTAATCATCACATTTTTTTAGTGTTAATGAAACAAGAAATATATTTTGTATTTAATTTAATTATAGAATATAGTCTGTCTAATTTTTGTTCCTATTCGGTTTTTTTCTTCTTGATACTCAAATGTTAAGTCACGCATTCTATGGGAAAATAACATGGGATTTTGTTGTAGAAATCTCTACTTGGATACGTGGCTCAAGATTTTTTTTTAATTGAAAAAGTAATTATAATTAACAGTAACCTGAGATTTGTCATTAAATGAAAAATATATATTTATTCTGTTGACTGATATTTTTATTTATGAATTATTCACATTCATTTATTTTATAACAGGTAATAATTAGTTTCAGTATTTGTTCGAGAATAAATTTTAAATAAAAAAATACTGACCATAAGGATTGACTCTACTAAGAATCTTTTCTAAATGTCCGTGTGAATCACTCTGTAGTATATATGACATGATAAAATTTGTGTGTGGTAACTTTTATATCAGTTAATTCTATACTTTTTCTTTTAAAAAATCTATATACAGAATTTATATATATACATATGTATATATATAAATTATGGTGTGTTTATATATTAATTGTATATTTTAAAGTAATTTTAGTATTTATAATCCATAAAGGTGAACTTTTTCTTTGTTTACTGAATGAAGTCTTTTTTTTTGTTTTTCAGTTGTTTTTTTCAATGTTCCATTGTTTTTGTTTTATTTTACAAACACATATTTTTAACTAAAACAAAAAATATATATATAAGTATTTAAGTATAAATATTAAATTATTGTATTATATTAGATTTCCTATAAAAATATATTAAGGTATATATTTATTGATATATAATAGAATAGGGTAGGGTAGTGCCATTTTGTCATTAAAACAAGGATCATGCTGAGATCCTTGCATTTAACAATTTAGTATTTTTGAGGCTGACATTGTAAATACAGATATGATTATTTATTTTATTGTTAGTTAGATGATGTAAAAAATTCTCCTGAAATATATCTGAAAAGTTATTCGATGTACCTTAATTAATCTCAATTTATATTTAAGTTGACTTGATGAATATCTTACAATTATGTTAATGATAAAAAACTACACAAAGGCTATAAAAATACATTCATAGTGTTCTATATGTATTGTGATGATTTTATATATTTACAAAGAGAGAAACCCGAACAGTTGTATTCAAAAACGGCTTTAAACTTAAATATCCGAGCTCTGGTTTAAAAAATAGTTAAAATTTAAGTAGCACAATTTTATTAGGATATTTCTAAATATAGAAAAAATATTAGTACCTATTAATAATTGTATATCATATATTTGTATATTATACTAACATAAAAGAACTGCAAATAATTTATATTGAATATAAAAAGAATTATTATAATATACATTTTGCCTTAAAACTTTCGGCTTTTATTTATCCTTGTACCAATTCGTCATATTGTTTCTCAAAGTTTCGTAGCCGGTGGAAAAATCAACGTAATTTTGAAAATCCCGCTCTCTCGTACAAAATTTTAACCCAATCAAAGTGTATTTCTGAACGAGGCGATAGTTGACAGTTCTATCGGCGCGAAGTTATTGATTAGTGCCTTCGTGCGCAATTTAAAATTGCACTTGGGAAACGCACGGATAAAGGATTTCGCGTAAAATGTAGAATAATTGAAGCACAAAATGTCGGTTAATGGTAACGCGACTTATACACCTCTGAAACAATTGGTTTCCGAATCGGATTCCGATGACGACAATAAAAATAACGATTTCAGAGAGAATGATAGTTTTAACAATATGGAATTAAATAGTGGGCTGCAGTCTTCAAAGAATAACTTCAGCATGAGCGACATGGACGACTTGAACACGAATAGGAACACGTTAGAAAGCACAATAGATAATGTAAGCTTTCTCCAATCAGACATGTCGAATAAGATGTCCTTTCCTCGGCGGTGCGCATTCATCGCATCGGTAGTATGTTGTGTATTTACTGTTATCATATTCGTGTGGGGATTCCCATGCTCGGAAGTCGGCAGTTGCGGCAATAGCGTGTGGCAAGAGGAGACAAGCTGGGAGATCCCCTATTTGGAAATGGAGCTCTCCGGTTCAATACAAGTGGTGGACGGCTTAGTGAAGCGAAATAAAAATCTAATATTCATTTATCGCGGGAACCACATGAGGCATCAAGAGAAAAATAGTAACAATGATGTGAACGGGGTGGTGCAAGTTGTAGGTCTGTCAGGCAAAGTGGGCTGGTTCACGAGAATTACTAAAATACCCACAGAAATAGATTGCAAACTTTTGGACGTGAACAGAGACGGTCAGCGGGATTGCATCGTGTCCGGCACAGAAGGACTGCTGGAAGCTCTCGATCCATTATCAGGAACTAACCTTTGGTTCATACATCGCCTTTTTAAAATCAACGACATCGTAGCCATCGACTTCCCGACCTTATTTAAAGATGTCGACAAAGATAATGTAAATGAGCTTTTGTCTGTTGCCACATTATATCCGAGCAGCTATCACAATGCACTAGTTATTATATCAGGAGCAAAAGGGAATGTGATTGGCGAGCCATTGATTTTACACGAGTGCGCGACTGTGAAAATAATACCAGAACAAAATAACATAAACGTCACTTATTTATGCCAAAATGGTACTTCAGAAGCAGTCCGAGTAATTACGAACCAACTCTGGTACAAGACACCACGTCCAGAGAAGAAGCTGGGCAAGCCGGTGACACCACTGTCCATAACGAGAAGACTTACAATGTCCAATAAGAAGAATTTAGGAAACACAAGACAAGCATTTTCGAATGGTCCTGGAAAATTGATTGTCGAGAATTCAGGCGATTGCCCGAACTCCTGCAGAGTGTCTCTGAAGCTCATATTGGAGCGGAATGGCACAAACGTCGTCAGCTGGGAGTACTCCGCCAATCACGTGTATGCGATGAGGCCGAGCGCGTTTGCGTTTAACATAAGAGGTTTTGTTATAAAATTATGACAATGGAACAGTGCACACTTCACAAAGATGGGTGCACAAAAACTAAACGAAGTTAGATACAGACAGTCCAAAATATACGACACGTTCGATTACAAACCTCCACTGAACATGGAGTCGCTGAGATATTTCATTAAATATTCCAACTTCTCAGCACATGAAATATCAGAAAGGATCGTCTTAATTTCCTATGACAAACACCAGATGCATAACGTTAACGTCAGCCAAACTGATATAATACAGTTATGTGTTCATGGGGTACCAGAGGAAAGGCTGACTGTTCCCATGTGCCAACCCGACTTTGATTACCAGGATAGATCCTTAGTAATCGGAGACCTAGATGGTGACCAGATACATGAACTAGTGTCATATCATAGCAGTTTTGTGCCTCCAGAAACGTATTCTCCAAAGAAAACTGGTCTGCTGGAAGAGTGGCGGTTGACTTCCGTTGTTAAAGTTATTAGATTGGAAACGGAATTGCCTAAATTGTTTATTAATAATGGTAGAAGTTTGGATTTTATTTAATGATGCATTTAGTACTAGCTTAGATATAAGGTGACTAAATCCCGCATTCAGAAATTGCGCTCAATGATAATAATCCATTGAAACTATCTACTGTCACCTAGCTGTCATTACGTTCTGTTAAACGCATTTATAAGAAATCGTTTCAATCGTTACTTATTAATATATAAATAATAGAAAGAAAAAATGCAAATTAATATTTAAACTGGATATTTGACATATAAGTATATGCAACACATTGCTATTTTATTTTGATTATTGACTAAAGATTGTCGTGTTTAAAGATTTATTATTTATTAGTAAATAATTTTTACTGCATAAAATGGAAGAAAATGCATTTAAGTAATGATCTGTGGGCTTATCACGAATTTTAGTCTGGCTTTCGAACTGAGTTCGCTTCAAGCGATTTGTATGGAAATTTGAGCAGCGCCACCGCGTGCGGATTTGGAACTACAATATTTTAGATACTTTTTATTAATTTTCGAACGTCTCGATCTTTCGTTCATTTGATAGATTGCTGGTGCTCGTTAGTCGTTAGTAAAAATTCATGATCCCGATTGCTAACGGATCCGTTTCACTTGTGACAACTCGATTCGAAAGCCAGACTAAATTCGTGATAAGCCCACAGGTGATCACAGATCAAACTACGTTCAAGCGTTATTTCTGAATACGTGCCTAAAAAACTTAATAAATATAATAAAAATCAATCAATTCATGTAATTTAAAAATTAGGTCATTATGCTTCTGATCAGTAACCTATGAAACGTGAAATTTTATTTTTAAAACTAAGTATACTCTTACAATTAGTTTAAATTATAATCCATGCTATGATTAAGCTTAGCAAAACCCGTTTCTGAAGAAGTCGCAACAAATTATCAGTACGGATTAGATAAGCGTAGCTAACTTGAGTATTAAATTCTGATTATTTACTATTAAACTTTGAATAACATTGAGAGTGGAAAACAAACTAATCTGTCATATTCGCAACTGCATCCAAACTTGTTACGAAAAAATAATTATGATCTAATAATCGTGTAATTGGGGACATGCACTATAGTGAAGTCAGTTGTGAAATTGATTTTAAATAAATCTTCAATTTCTGTATTCCATGTTTAAATAATAATTAGTTTTAAACCGTTTTATGAATAATGTAAAATGTGCCTTAAGTCTCGACAGGCCTGTGCATATTAAATTGTATCAAAATTGTGGATTATTAATTTTCTCCAATAGTTTCATAAATTATTATCGATGTTACAAAAGAAAACCTTAAGAGGAAAAATAAATGAAAATACTAGATTAAATATAAAGATCCTTTAATCAAATAAATGCCTTCAGATCTCATCCCCGCGCGTGGCACGTCGGGGATCCCAGGTGCGCACAATTACATAGAGATCGAACAAACAATCGAAATACAACGAACACTCACATTACGTCCTATTATTAAGACTCATTGGTGAGAGGCAGAGAGTAATGTCCTACCTATCTACAACATGCTCATTAAAACTAACATTAAAAAGTAATCTTAAAATTCAATTTGTAAAATATTAACAAAATTATTTATCCAAAATTTGAAACATAAAATGAGTTGCATATCATCAAAAACATCAATCTGCCGTTTTATCACAAGTCAGATTGCTATTTTTGATTCTAAACGACCGAAACATAGTCAGATACATAACAATACAACTATGTACTCAATGGTAAACAATTCACTGAAACATATATAATAGTTAGTCTAAAATAACGCAACCCTGTCAATGATCAGTCGGCCGAGCTAATCCCGAAATGCGCCTACCAAGTCTTTATAGATCAAAATCAACAATCATATTTATTTACTGAATGAAATTAAGTTTAAAAATTTCATTTATTTGCCTCTATTAATACAACGCTAGATTAAAAATGTTATAAAAACCAACTAAAATACCCTTTTGTTGTTCTCACTGAATTTGAAGTAGTGCAATTCACATGTTCATAGTAATTGTTAGGGCTCATACATATATATATTGGGATCATCTTCCAAATCCTCCGCTCTCAAAGGCAAAGCTATAACATTTGGCAAATTGAGTGCTATCATCTCACTGATGATAAACCCCTTTTTGTCACACACAATCACCTCCATTTCATCGTAATCCCGCGATCTGGAAACAAAACAAACACGATATGATGCTGGACTTCCAATAAGGTCAGTAAAACAATTACTAGTCCCAATAATTAGTGATACGTTTAATCCCTCGGTGTACTTTTTAATTAGCTATTTCGTGACAGGGCGAGTCGATGAAACTTACCACCCGTTTCCTTCAGAGGGCGCTCAACATTTGTCTTATCACAGACACGATAGTAGTCTATGAGCGGTGGTTTTTGAGTTTTCAATATGAATATATTTAATAAAAATACTTACATAACTTTGATCTGTATTAGTTTATTATTAATAAGCGATTGCACGAATTCGCGCGCCTGCGCATACAACTGCGGCTCATACGATCTCAATTCCAGTCCGTAAATTTTACACAATATCGCCTGACCAGGCAAGTTACGGAATGCAGGGCTCAATTCTCTCAGGTCCTCTTCGTTCACAGTTTTGCGATTTCCATAATCCAAATAAATCACCTAGAAAACAAAAACAATTGTTTAGATATATCTTTATCTTTTTTTTTAATGACATTATAAAAAAAAAAGTCAACTTCAAAGTATACACTTGCGGCCAAATCTCAATCGAATCAATAACTTTAGTGAATCATTTGTATATGCAATTCCCTGCATACATTATGCTAGCAAGCCAACAATATTACGTTATACAACAATATTCCTAGAGGCATGTCATAACACGTTTAAGTTATTTTCCTAAACTAAGGTATCATGCACAGATGAGCAAATGGAAAGTGTGTAAGGAAACTACCTCAACAGTCCCATGGCTTCTCGAGACACTTAATACTCTAGCACGATACCAAAAGCCATCTTCAAATTTTGCAGCAACTACCTCACCAATGGCCGGCGCGAACTGCAACCAATATGTCAACTGTAACCTAAAAGACAACTACTTTACTAATTTACTTGCTCATAATTCCCGCTACATTAGGTCGATGAAGGAAAATCCTAACCTCCACCAACATTCAATAACTTGTCTCGACGCGTTTCGCCACTTCACGTGGCATCATCAGGATACGCGGTTATTTTCCTTCATCTATCTAATGTAGCGGGAATTATAAGCAAAATAATTTTAAATAATTTCCTTTAATATGGATTTCCGCAAAGTAACGCCTGAAACAACCAATTATACTTTACTATTTCACTGCCATCGTTTGAAACGGTGTCCATTATAGCTATAAAAATGTCACAAACATCTTGCACATACAATCAATGCGCGTGACCTCTGCCTCGCTAACCACTAATCCATTAAATGCCATGCTCTGCTTCAATTTTTATATGACCACACTCCAGATATTAAACTAGAGTGCGTCCTGGAGTGGCGACGACTGCCGCCCCCACTATGCTGGCCCGAGAATGCGCACTATGCACTCCTCTCGTTATGGCCGGTTACCACCAAGGTACACTGGGCTAACATCTATCATAAGTCATCTTTACTAACCGGCATCGCATCTTCACTTGACACTGGACCATTCATACTAATAATCAATTCGCGTAACTTCTCAGGTTCAGGACTCAAAAGGTGCAGATTGTCAAAATCTGAAAAAAACTTATTTAATTATCATTCAAGTATTAAAACATTCCACTTTCCTAACGGACCGGAAAAATTCCTTTTTAAAGAACTTAGTTTGAAGAACTAAAAACATCTTTGAGGGCATCTGAAGGCTTTAAGTAATTAACAGTAATTTACAAAAAAAAATCAGCCTAAATTAAAAAAATGATTTGGTGCAAGTAGTAAAGTAGTATAGGTAGTGGGTAGCTGTACAAAACTTAACAACATAGAAGGTCTTTAGTTTAGAAATAATGTTGACAAAGATTTCATTTTAAAGAACTGGTGCAAGCGAAAGACGTTTGCCAGTCCTAGTGGAAGAAACAAAGCAAGACGAAAATATCAAAGAAACTTAATATATAGTATATCAGCGATTCAGTTGAACGTTTTGGACCCGGAAATATGGTATATAAAAATAATATTAAAAAGTGGTTCAAACAAAAAATTACAGATTTCCTAAAACTTACCAATCTGTTCCTCATCTCGAAAATGCACATACAGCCTGTTGAAATGCGGCACTGCGGTGACAACCGCGTAATGCCAAGTGCCTGGCGCCGGCAAAGGCATAGCTTCATTTATAGCAGCGCAGGGAACCTTGTCCAATGTCCAACCATCTTAAATAAAGAAAACAACATCAACGGATTTGTTTCGTGAACTGCTTAGAGTAGTCCGACCCACATTACTTATGACATAAGCCCTCATTGTAGGTTGTGTTTTGCGGCCTACCACCTCGTGTCTATTTCTTACCTGGATGAAAAGGTATATGTTTCTTGTTACATATCTTTTTGAAACATTTAGAGGATCCTTTCACAAAGAACTTGCATATCTCCTCTTCATCATGATTATGGTAACCCTAAAAGTAAACATCAGTTCAATAATAAAGTCAGTTGGAAACTTGACATCCCGGCGCGGTGCATCACTCTGCCACTTCGGCCGTCAAATATTTACTAAAAAATAAACACAATGTTTTTTTGTTTTTACCGTAACTGCTTGTAATACGTCATCCATTTCTGGAGATTCATCTTCATCATCCATTACTGGAGATTCTTCATCATCATCCATTACTGGAGATTCTTCTTCATCATCCATTACTGGAGATTCTTCTTCATCATCCATTTCTGAAGATTCATCTTCGTCATCTATTTCTGGAGATTCATCCACCTCTTCCATTTGTTCATTCACGTCCTTTTCTTCTTCGTCATTTCTCTTGTCTGCCGTTTGCTCAAACACGTCCCTTTCTTCTTCGTCATTTCTCTTGTAGTCTCCTATTTGCTCCAACACGTCTCTTCCTTCTTCGTCATTTCTCTTGTCTGCCGTTCGCTCATTCACGGCTCTTTCTTCTTTGTCATTTCTCTTGTAGTCTTCTGTTTGCTCAAACACGTCTCTTTCTTCTTCGTCATTTCTCTTGTAGTCTCCTATTTGCTCCAACACGTCTCTTTCTTCTTCATCATTTCTCTTGTCTGCCGTTTGCTCAAACACGTCCCTTTCTTCTTCGTCATTTCTCTTGTAGTCTCCTATTTGCTCCAACACGTCTCTTTCTTCTTTGTCATTTCTCTTGTAGTCTTCTGTTTGCTCAAACACGTCTCTTTCTTCTTCGTCATTTCTCTTGTAGTCTCCTATTTGCTCCAACACGTCTCTTTCTTCTTCATCATTTCTCTTGTAGTCTTCTGTTTGCTCAAACACGTCCCTTTCTTCTTCGTCATTTCTCTTGTAGTCTCCTATTTGCTCCAACACGTCTCTTTCTTCTTCGTCATTTCTCTTGTCTGCCGTTTGCTCATTCACGCCTCTTTCTTCTTCGTCATTTCTCTTGTAGTATTCTGTTTGCTCAAACACGTCCCTTTCTTCTTCGTCATTTCTCTTGTAGTCTCCTATTTGCTCCAACACGTCTCTTTCTTCTTCATCATTTCTCTTGTCTGCCGTTTGCTCAAACACGTCCCTTTCTTCTTCGTCATTTCTCTTGTAGTCTCCTATTTGCTCCAACACGTCTCTTTCTTCTTTGTCATTTCTCTTGTAGTCTTCTGTTTGCTCAAACACGTCTCTTTCTTCTTCGTCATTTCTCTTGTAGTCTCCTATTTGCTCCAACACGTCTCTTTCTTCTTCGTCATTTCTCTTGTCTGCCGTTTGCTCATTCACGCCTCTTTCTTCTTCGTCATTTCTCTTGTCTGCCGTTTGCTCATTCACGCCTCTTTCTTCTTCGTCATTTCTCTTGTAGTATTCTGTTTGCTCAAACACGTCCCTTTCTTCTTCGTCATTTCTCTTGTCTGCCGTTTGCTCATTCACATCCTTTTCCTCATTCTCTTTCTGTATATTGGCAATTGAACTAGCAGGTTCTGAAATTACCATAGAATTAAAAGTAAACATCAAGCCAACAATACGTAAACACTCTATATGTATATAATTCTAAAACAATTGATAAAAATCTCCGTCTCTTAGCTGTCGAGATAAAGGCATGCTAAAAATAGCTACCTCGAGTCAATCTCTTTTTGATATTGTGACCTCAAATGTGCACCTTTTCATTTTCGATGCAGATAGAGTCTCCATATTGCGTGCCAGGCTACTAGATGCCGCAAGTTACCGGAAAATAGTACTACATTTGGTATTTCTTTACTAAAAATAACATTATTATAAGTTTAAAACATACGTGCACTATTTGCGGTCGTACATTTCCCGTGAGAAAAACCAGCTTCAATAAATTTATCATGGATATTTGTACCATCTTCAAATTGTAACGTAACGGCCAGAGACTCGGAGCGGCTGAAAGAGTAAATTAATAAAAAAATATATACAATAAAAAAAGTATACCTGTATCATCCACCGGCTCTGCCTTGCAAAACCAATACATTGTATCGAGAAAAACGTCATTTTGAGTCATAGTAATCAAGTAGGTTATTACAATCAGCATGATTTAGAGCAGTGATTCCCAACCACTGTGCCGAGGCACTTTTGTGTACCGCCAAAGTTTAGAAATGTATCGAGCTCAAATTTCTCATCAAAAGAATTATTACTATTAATTGTAATAAATCCATTAATTTTTGTTTTTATAGTATATTATTTTATTTTTACATTCAAAATTTTGCACAGAGTATTATAGGCAAGTAAACAACTTTTAAACTAATATTTTTCTTTGTGTGCCACCATATTTTGAACTCTTTAAAAGTGTGCCGCGACAAAGAAAAATGTTGAGAATCACTGATTTAGAGTAATCAATTTTGTTAAGTCAATACACTATGTTATGATAATCGAGATGTGTGCTATACACAATTGATTATTATATTCAATTGTGTATAGCACACATCCCTAGTGCCTCATAACCTTTCCCTGATTGGTCAATAAATGTTGTCTATTACTTGTCGTCTGTCAGTCTGTGCAACATTGCATAAGTCAAGTCATAATAAAGTAATCAAGAAGTCTTTTTATTAAAATACACCACCCAACTAATACACACTGTATCTCAAGTTACAATTAGTTTCTCCTATCATATAAGAGGCGACAGTAGTAGCTCGCATTTTCGCTTAACATCAGACGGAATGCGATCACATGGCGATAAAGAAAAAAAACACTACTTACTTATCTACAATTCCCACCGTGACCATTTTTCCAATGAACTGTTGTAAAAACATCTGGACTTTAGCAGTCAACTCTTTGTCAGTATCATCATACTCGACCTGCAAAACACAGACGATTATTTAACTGTATATATAACAATATTTTAAAATAATATTTATTCCCATGTACAATAAAGACAAAATATAATTCTTTTTTGAATCAGTTATTGTTCTGCAAAATATGTACTTAAAATACCACACTCTCACTGTTCTATGGGTATCAGGACAAGAACCACACAAACACAAACCCAGACCCAAAACAAATATGTACTATTATGTATATTTGCATCACCAGCTGCTAACACTGTTTATTTATTTATTTTTTACTGTAGTTTCCAATTGACTATAGTAAAATATTGAGTATAGTTCTATTGAAATGATATCTGATACTTATTTAATGACTTAAATGCGAGCGAAGCCGCGGGTAAAAGCTAGTATCCAATAAGGCAGGAAGGCGATATTCCCTTTACTTCGATTATATATCATAAAAAAACTCACATCAACAAGATGGCAGCATCGTGCACTTGGAGGCAAAGCAGCAAACTGCGGATGCAACGGACGGATTTGCTGCAATGCTACAGTTCTCTCTTCACCCGTATCAACAAAATACAAATCCGCTTTGGAGTCATCCTGTAATAAAGTTATGTTAAAAATAAAAATATGGTCGAGAAACAATGTCAAATGAAATCTGTAAGGAGTTGAACATTTTAAAAAAATAATAAGACCATAAGGACGAACTCTACTAACAATGGTTAATATATCGTATTTTTGGCTGCGAATGTTCAAGTGAATCACCCGGTATAGTCGACAATCTTCAAATGAAGACAGATTCGACTTTTTATTTGATGAAACAATCATTAGAAAGGGGATAACTATATTCTTATAGTGTCGAAGTTGAGGCATGTGTAAAAGGGATGCAGATATCTCCTTTGCCGTTCACGACACCGCGATCGTTTCTCTTTCTATCGCTTATATACCTATAAAAACTGTATCTATTTGAAAATCGTCGCGTGTACATAAAATACAAGTGCTTATTACCGTAGTCTTCAAAAACAGCGCACGATACCAGTACTCCGTGTCATCATCGAAAATGGCACAATATGTCATTGGTTCACATATCAGATTAGCACCATCCCTCATGTTATTGATATTATTATAAAATTCACGCATTTGCCGACGTAACCTGAAAAATAAGTTCACTACCTTTTTATCTAAGGAGCTGAGTAGGATTCCGGTATAACAGAAACCCTATTTTTTGTTATATTCACCATTCACCCAAATCCACCATTCAGCCAAACTTAATATTTTATTATCTCCTTTGAAGCTATCTAATTATTATTTAAATTTATTAGCCCGGCATGTTGTTCTGGAGCAGAGGCGGCTCGTCCTAAAGAGCGCTGGTGCAGTGCACTCCCACGAAAATTACAGAACTTATATTACAGCGGCGCAGATATAGGTAATATAATATACTATTGTATAGGCATAGTAGAATAGAATGAATGTAATGTAAGGATAGTATGTATTATGAAGAAATATAGATTACTTCTGTAATTTTCGTGGGAGTGCACTGCACCAGCGCTCTTTAGGACGAGCCGCCTCTGTTCTGGAGTAGTAAGCACTTAAGTTATGGGATCAGCTTGGAAGTATATCCAGTCAACTAGGACGGTCCATGCTTATCTCTTTAAGCATAGCAAATAAGACCCTGCCATTAAAGGTTAACTGGCAGAAAATGCTTACAGGCATTAACACTAGATTTACTAGACCAGTCAAAATGACTGGTTTTGCAAGATCAAATTAAAATTAACACTGCGTGTAACATTTTCTTTAATTCTTCTAATCTTCTTTACAAACAGAAGAATTAGTTTTATGAATTTTATATATATTTGTAACAAATATATACTTTTTTGGTTTTGATAGAAATAGGTATATTTAAGCTGGTAAATCAAGTGTTAAGTTCGCCTTTTGTAATTTTGTTCAATAAAGTATTTATTATTATTATTCCTCTTTGGTAGCAGATGTCATCGCCAGGAATCAAACTCTGAACCTCTACATAACAGACAGGTGCACCCATTGCATCCATCAAGCCACAGCGGCAGACGGTGACCAGTATTTCATATATACATAGTAAAAAACTTACTTTAATAGTTCACATAATGGGTTGAGAACTATCCATATAGCTGGGACATCAATGTTCATAATTAGTCCCGAATATGCATAACCACTATTCAACGGAGGCTGCTGTGGCAAATTGACATCTCTGTACACATCTGGAAGACAAATACACATAAGAAAAATTCAGACACATTCTCCTATTAAAATAAAACAACACATTAAAATATGATGTTTAACAAGCATTCAAGATTCAACACTCAAGATTAAATATCAATATCTTTTATTCATAGTTACAAATGAATGAATAAATGAATTTTCATTTCATTTCATTTCATTACAAGATTTGTATATTCTAAGCCATGAATTAAGACTTAAAGAAAACTCAAATAATTATATTCAAAACAAAACTCAACAAACCCAATTATTGTTAATACTATAATTGCATTCAAACGTTTCTCAAACTTTACAACAGTCTTTGTGGTCAAAGAGCATTGTTTTAACAAGAAAAGTTCCAAAAACGCCACACAAAGTTTGTGTATTTTAAAAACTACAAGTTATTTTATGTCATTCAATATTATACAATTGTTACCTGTAACTGTATCTGGTTGAGGAGAAGTCGATTGGGGACAGCCTGCATTTTCCAATTCAAACGATCCTGTGACATTTAAAAATGCATTCATTCAAATTTGATCATTTCAAGAGTAGAAACTAAATTCTAAATACTGAGTTTGTACTATGGTTTAAAAGTTTAACCTAAGCCAAGGTTAATTAAAACTACTTTTAAAGGGGGAAATTGGCAAAAAATGAATCTGCTATTACTCCAAACTGTTGCAATATACAAGTAATAAATACATACACATAGGTCATATAACATATAACTATTTAATATATGTTATAGCCATGTCTATGAGGGGTTCAACCACAGACTGGTATATTTCAAGGTCAAATTAATTACGAAATTTTAAGATTTACTAATGATTATTACTTTTATTATTATCTAGAGCAGCGCTGTCCAACTTATTATAGCCCGCGGGCCATATTGTCTTCACCAAACATTTCGGGGGCCAAGAGGGTCGATAAATGAAAAGTCAGTTTATGCACTTGTTCAGAATAAATAAATAATCCATCTCCCAGTGATCTTGAAATTCTCGATTTTCGAGGTCTATATTCTTTTAATAGTAGCACTCTTATTCAATAATTATTTTAATTAATAAATAAATATGTAATTAAGTTAATAATATTATAACACAGTCACCCCTCAACAAATTCTAGAAAATTAATAACATAAATTTATTCATAGTAAAATGTACTCGCGGACCGTAAAAATAATTTGGTGGGCCGCCAGTTGGACAGCCCTGATCTAGAGGTACCAGATTTAACAACTTTAAGTATATATGTAATCAATTTTATCTATTTATATATTTTAATTATTTTACATTTTAACATGTTTTAAATAAAATCCATAGTTAAGTAATTATAATTAAAAACTACTAACCTGTGTTATTTATGTTGATGTTAAATTCATCTATAACGAAGATTTTCTCTGTCAAATTATACATTAATTTCAAATATTGCTCTTTGAAATGTATCTGTTTCACATCACTCAGGATTGTCGGAAATGTGTTGACCTAAAAGTATTATTAGCTTAGACAGGTACACTTAAATTACTGTAACATTTTAATCTTTGTGACTTGTTCTTACTAATTAACCAACAAATGAATGACAAAATTCTATTGTTTCATTAAACCATATATTGTTTTATAGTAGCCTGTCATTTGACCACACTCTACTTAATGTTATGCATGCAACAATTGCCCTCGACTTGAGGAGAAAAACGTGCTCCGGCCAAATTGATAGGAACACCACTCTCAATATACTATGTTGCTTCTAAGCTGATCCCGAAACAACACTACTAGGTCACTTAACAGTGATGGTACTATCCCAGAACGACATACTGTAGCTCAGTGAATCAGTAGTCTGCCTACCACTCTATATGCGCCCATATTATACTATAGGTACTGATCAACCAAAATACATAAGGTTACTTGGTTATTTGAACTGAGTCTCTTGATTGCAAATTCATACTCCCAACCATTAAGTCATGGCCACTCTAAAACAAGTCTTTCAATAGTAGAAAGGAAATGAACGAACAATTCAATGGATAGTTGTCTTACATAAAGATTAAACACTTGACCAAAACAGATGATAAATTGTTATAAGTATATCAATAGAGAAAATAACAGATCATACTTTGCAAGAATTCATAACCTAAGGTAAAGAAAAAGTCGATCGTACCTCTGTAGCTATTTTGTTAATATTCTCCCGAGCTAGTTCACACTTTTCAAAGAGTTTTTCAATTTTTTCTTGTAAATCTTGTCGCTTAGCAGACGCCATGGCGAGATTTATGCGACTCCTAAAATTATATTACTATCATTAAGTCCATTACAATATGAAACAAGGCATTAATTGGTTATATTAGCATCGAAATTCTAAGTATCTATTTCCTATTAATTAAAAGATTCTGTTAAAAAATACAATATTTTTTAACAAAGCGAAGACATCCTCGCGGTCTACAAGACAGCGCAGCGAGAATGACGCCTTTTTGAATGGTCAGTGGTGACTTTGTATTTGGTAACCACTAACCAGTAGAGTTAAAAATCCCACACGATCGCAATGGAGGACGCACAAATAATAACAGATGTTTTAATACATAATTTTTTTGTCAATATTTTTAAGAAAAGTTTTATATTTCTATAATATGTATTTGAGTTTTGAAAATTGTAATAGTTATTTATTTCAGAAATTAAGTAGCGTAATTTGTTAGTAAAACGAAAAAAAAAACAAAATGTCAGATCTGTCAATAAATAAAATGCTTTGTTTTTCGCGTTGCGAAAGTGCTTTCTTTTAACAAGAGGACTCAAGCGTGTGTTAAAGCTTTGCAATTTCTTTTTAGGTTATATTACTTATTTCCCGAATACTCGATATCGGCAGAATTCCTTTATTAGACATCTGAAGCTATTAGTGAAGGAAGAAGTTACAAATTGAATTCGGATAATGAATACGATAAATAAATATATCTAGTTTCATTGATCATACTAATTAAATTATTTACCTATGAGAATTCATTTTGTCAACAAATCTTGATGAATGTTTATTCGCAACCTTCAAAAATCGTCAAACGTCGTGGAAACACAGGAACACACGCTCAGTTCTACTAGATTAATGCATATAACAAGAGCTCGAACATCCCCTACTACAACCAACGCCGATTTAGTTAGTATCGCTACTCACCGTAAGATGGAGCTCTTTTATTTCAAATTAATTACTCTACTTGTCAACAGGTGGCAGGATATGTTCGAAAATTACGATGGTTATTGAGTTTTTTTTTCTTTATAAATATAATTTATAATTCGTACAATTTTGATAAATTAATATAATAAATATTCAAAGACGCTTGAGGTGATAATTGCAAATATTTAATATTTGAGTTTTCATTGTATATTTCTATTCTACAACGACTGTTTCAATTACGTAGAATAATAATACTTGGACCGAATCGCAATAGAAAATAAAGCAGAAGAGCAATAGAATAGTGGGTTTGTTCAAGTGAAACGCTCCCAGAGCAACGATGCTCATTAGCCGGCGTTCGTCGAGTTACGCACTACATTTCAATTAAAAAGGTCAAACTAAACAAGAGCAACATAATAAATTCAGGACAACCGACTCTGAAGGCGCCTCCTCGTTTTAATTGAGGAGCCGAGGTACAGAAACGGATAAGTCCGTCTCAAACTAATTTTTAAAACATTCTGAAATACTTTTTTTAAAGTAATATTTAATAACAAGGTTAATAATATAATAAAATGAAAATATATCGATTTAAATTACAATATAAAAATTAAATGAAATTATTAAAAAATATATCAAATAAAATTTAGGATCAAAATAATAATTTTAATTTAGTAGACTTACGCGCTTCTGTGCGGCGGTTTCTCAATTGGATTCCGCTGACCGAGTAAGCAATTAGTGTGAGTGAGATGGCTTATTCGCGGGGGTGTGATGGAGTTGTCCATTACGCCTGTTTCGCACCCGCTACAACACTATCTTGGAGCCGCCATGTTTCTGATGCTCGCGGCACCGCGTTTGGTGTACACAGAGAGACGGTAGTAATCGAGTAACAGTTACATGGGTACATAATAATAATTTATATAATGAGTAATATATTGATTACATTTAATTCAATGATTAACACATTATTTTTTAATAAAAGAACAGCAAAGAGTTTTGTTAATCTTCCGGAATGAAGATAGCATTTGTATGTTGTTTTTCGATACTCGTCTTAATCAATTTTATCAATTAATTGATTCAAAATAGAAAACAATTTTTTTTCTGATTTCTTTATAACCACCAGTTAAAACAATAAAGAAAAATCTGCTTTGATATTTTAATACATAATATGATTTAAATTAAAGATAAAGCTGCATTGTCTAATTCCTTTGATTTTAAGTAAAGAATAATTTTTTAATAGAAAAATGCAAACCTGTCGGTGAGTAGTGAAAATAAAACGGACACAGACTGTATATTAACTCATTATAGTTAAAATTAATACTAAAAATGAAAATAACTCTTTAACTAATTTTCAAAGTGCTGTCTCTTTGACTACATGATACCTGTCATTAGTGTCACATAGTAAGATCGGGTGCTTGTGAGCGTTTACGATAATTTGAGATAATGTTATACAATAGTTACTCTGAGTTGAGATTACTTGAAATACATTAACTTCATTTGATGTTAATAACTTATATTGAGTACCGTTTAGAGCAGCATTCGTTTGTTTTATATGCTTTTAAGCTCCGAGCTTTAAACATGTAGGTTTAGTGTATGTATTCTGTTTGTTCGGGTTCCAGGTCATCTTTTGATTTGAATTAAAACTAAAATATCTTCTTAGTTGTGTTTATTGGTGTGCTCTCGCGCCTGTGTACAATGTGGAATGAAAGAACGAAAAGCGCTGCCGTCGCGCGCTGCTGAATACAGTGATGCCAATGCAAAAATTAATTTATTTGAATTCAATTCCTAAACATATTCCTTTATATAAAAATTAATTTAATATGAAACTTATTACTTATTACTATAATACATTTGAAATAGTGTAAATGTACTAATTTTTTTCTTCAATTTTGGAAGAACAATTAATTCACTATAATCAAATAAAACTTATTACCGGTTTTAACTAACATAAATATGCTTTACGACATATTTAATACATTTAAAGACTGTCCGTCTTATGAAGACATTAAATTCTAACGTGAGTGTTGCCAGCTTCACTTAACTATGTTTTAATTATTGTTTGTCGGAACTTAATTATAGAGAATGTTCACGGGAGATGCCGCGACGTTAACATGGGCCGTATAATTAGTCAAGAAATTAGAAAGATATCTCTGTGTCTTCTAATTTAGTCATTCAATTTCAATAGGCTTACAAATTAAAACTTATGTTGAAGATTGGCTAAAAATAATTTTGTTTGTTACACCATCACAAAATAAGTAATCTAGTTGTCAGTTCTAAATTAAGAGAAAATCTAATAAATGACAAAAATAATCAAAGAGCAGACTATATGGGCTTTGATGCCTTTGCTTAAATATGGAATTTAAAAAAAAAGAAAAATGTTTTTTATTGTTGTTTCACTTTAAGAAAGATTTTTATTTAATTTCTACATATAAGCATAAAGCATAAGCGTTTTACTCCTCATAAATTAATATAGAAATAGCTAAAATGATTTCCAAAATATTACGTAATACATTTGTAAACAAAATAAAAAATATTACAAAAAATTACACTATAACCTATAGTTAGTTATTTGTAAATTGATTACAATACAATATAATAATAAAGGGTGTTCGTAGCATACTCATTTCGTAGGTTACAATAGACACCCGCTTCAGGGTAGGGGCGGGGCGGCAACAAACAAGCCTTAACAAAACCTTTATAAACATGTCATTGGAAGGGAAATAAAGCCTTTATGGGGTGGGGTACGCGGTAAATGCGTCTGTGCTACCAACACACAAAAGGTGGACTAATAACTGCTATTGTTGAAGCCCGCGGTTCGAGTCTTGATTCTTTTCATTTTATTGTGTTTTTAAAAGTACATAAACAGACAGAATATAGTCTTTCCAATTAGCAGTCTAGTTTAAATCAGGCGTATGACTAACGTGACCATTTATTTTTTTACTCAAAACGGGACATTGATTTATTTACGTTAATTGGTAGGTTATAAATTAGAAAAGTAATTATACAAATACTCTGTTATTTTATATTTTTCAGAGGAATAAATTTGTTTTAATACAGCTGGTGATGATTTTAAGTAAGAATAAAATTCTTGGCTTTTATTTATAATTTACCTTAGATTATTCCATTCGGTTACTTTTTGCAACGTGATGTAGTTAAAGACGTTGGAAAACGGAACAATTTTGTGTCTCGAAGCTTCATATGACTATAAAAAAATGGTTGAAGCCAAAATTGGAGATGAGTTACTTCATAATCTCTGCCTTTCTGGTAAGATAAGACCGATTTTACTAGCATTTATTAGCAAAATATTTCACTTAAACAAAGGTGTAGTTATTACAGAAAGAGTAATTTTAATGTAGTGATAATATATTTTGCAGGAGTAAATAGAAGATACTTGTTTTGTAATAAAATAATAAAACTAAAACCACAATAAACAGTAATGTAAGACGTTTCAAAAAAGAAAACAAAACACATTCGTTTTACAAATCGTCGCTTCAAAGTCTTCTGTCACACAAATGTCACAAGAGACTAAATTAATATGTGAACTGTTCGAGTCGTGAGTGACTGACTCGTATTTATAAACCGCTCTCAGATCATTTCAAGCCTTGCAATCTCTTTAATTTTATAACCATTCGCCAATATTAAGGATTAAGTTAAGTCATGTTTTGATTAAGTGACTTACTTCGGCACTGGCAACATGTTATCACATAAAAGTAATTTTTTTTTATAAGTTTATGAAGGACTTCTGGTTGAATTATTTTTTCTAAAGCACTGTTCTTCAAGTATTAACATCTGATAATGTAGTATTATTCAGTATGTGTCTATGAATGTGCTTAGTGTATTATTGTGTTTTTAAATTCTACTAAATATTTTATTATCAAAATCAATAATCTTTATTTATCATAGGTCATTTAGACTCTTGCGCATAGTCAGAATCTATAAGATTTCAGAAAGGCATATGACGAGAAGAAATCATAAGAAATTCGCCAGCCATAGCCTGTACAATCCAATGTTAGTATTATTACGCAAATATAGTATTGACTTTGACAATAGCAACTTCTTATAATGTAATAAAAGGAATAGAAAAGAAAACTCCTGTCATAGCATTTGTCTGATTACCTGATGTTTAAAAGCGAGTATGCTCGTATAAATACGGGAATGAATGTGTGAGCGAGTGAGTGAGTGAGTGAGTCAGTGAATGAATCATGTTCTCACGCGGTCCACGTTGAATTGATAGCTTTAATTCAACTATAATGATCTGTTCGCGTGAAAGAAATTGATTTGAACGTGCTTATATTTTGTGTTATGAGTTACTTGAGGCGTTTCCTTTAGCACTTGTTTTTGTAGTGCGTTTGTTGTTTTCTTTTGTTTTATTGTTGTTTTTAGTGTTATTATTTAACGATATATATGAAAGAAAAAAATAAAATATCTCTAAAAATTGCAATAAATGTAGGCAGTTGTTGTATTATAGAAACTGTTATTGTGCTACATTGAAATTTAATCAATTTGAAAGATTGTATTCGGCTTACTATCACGTTTATTTAAATTAAACAAAATGTAATGTAATTTTTAAATTGGTTAATTTTTTTATATAGGGAAATATCTGTAGCACCTATACGTATTACAAATGTCACTTTGACACTTTAAAGCAATACTTACGCTAAGTAATCGTAGGTTTTAGACGCTAGTTAATATATACATGGAAATATAATTGCCCCATACAAGAAGAGGAAGGTAGATAAAAATAAGTGTAAATTATATATTAAAGAGCACGCGAACAAGAAAATTATTAAGTTAAAAAGTAAATTACAAAAGATTTAAGCTAACATTAAATAAAATCTCTGCTTACAAATTGCCTTGCGCTAGATCATTAAGTGAAGTAGATCATTAGTGAACCAGCTCAAATGAGTTAATCTTGTATTCGTATCTATAGAGCGGACTTCGTTTAGATGTCCACTTTTGAATGGCGTAAAATAATAAGAATTCCAAATTTAAATTCTTTATTGCGCCTCAGATGATGGTACTAATAAAATGTCGAAATAATTATTTGTTAATTCGAAACTGTGAATGATTTAACGTGGTTTAAAGTATTGTCTTAGGTTAATCGTTATTTTAATCGGATGTTTTGAGAGCTTTACGTATAACGCGGTCGTGGTGAGAATTGTTATAATCAGAATAAACGTGGTAGTAAGAGGCAGCCTCGTTAAAATCCGCAATAAGGGTACAATTGCTTGTTAATATTGACTCGAAATTAAAATGCTCAATCTATATCTATATATATATATATATATAACTCAAAGGTGACTGACATAGTGATCTATCAACGCACAGCCCAAACCACTGGACGGATCGGAAATTTGGCATGCAGGTAGATGTTATGACGTAGGCATCCGCTAAGAAAGGATTTTGATCAATTCCACCCCTAAGGGGATAAAATAGGGGATGAAAGTTTGTATAAATCTTATTAGATTTATTTCATTCATTATTACGCAGACGTAGTTGCGGGCAACAGCTAGTATAATATAAAGTAAGACGACAATGTAAGAATGCATTTAATATGTCAACACTATAGATATGCACAAGAAAGTCATACGTAAATAATATACGTACGTGCAGGTGTTAAATATTATGTTCATACGTAATTAGATTGCGAATGGTGTAAGGTGTCAAGTGATTAAAAATACATTAGAACTGAATACACATTGCATGCGAGTTTGCATACAACATACACTAATTTTCATGACTATAATGTCGGTTTTGCTATGAAGTTATTTATAGATACTTAGATGGAAGTAAAGGTAGTGTTGTGTTAAAATGATGGATAAACTAGAAGCGAAATTATAACGTTGAGATTATGTGAGTGTTGATTTATTATTGTGGCCCACATACAAACTTTAATCGTTAGTAAAAAGAAAAACAATTTACAAATAATTAATCAAAATTAAAAGCTGTGTCAAAAAATTAATCTGCTACCAAAAAACTTGGAGCAAAACATCCAGGCCAAACATCAATTTGAAAAGAAAAACGAAGCGTTCGAAATTTAATTTATTCAAAATTGAAACGTCACCGGGGCACAAAAGGCGGGAAGCGCACAATAGCGTCCGCCTTGCCAGAGCGTTAATACGAAAATTAAAAAGCTGATATCACAATTAATCAAAGGTCCATATTAATAATTGACTATTCACTTGATTGAGGTGTCAAATTATATTACTCAATTATAGAATGAGGATAAAGATCAATACGAATGTTTATAAATAAGTTATATTGTTTTCTTACAAGCAGTTTTTTTATAATAATAAAGCGCTATTATTCATAGTTCTTTTTTTAAAAGAACCCATTCTGAGAAGACAAATGGTTTAATCTATACAGCTTGTGATGTACAGATTATTATGTGCTTATTTTTAGAAAATTGACTGAATTTAATTCACGTAAAAATTTTTTTTAAAGGCTGAAATAGCTGTGTGTATTTGCCTCAATTTTATTTCCTAATAGACCAAAAATTATTTAAATTTGAATGAAGACAAAATAGCTTAAGTTTGAAACAGACTTTAAATTCAAGTAACGTTTGGTACAAGCTACAGGTTTCTTTGCGTTAATTTAAAGCATATACATAACTTACTCCACTAATACGGAGCCTTATTTTACAGTCTAAATAAAAAAGCAGCTTAATTTACCTAATCATAGTGAATGGGGATACTAATTCGATAGCTACAGAAAAAAACCGACAAAACGAGAGTGGGACGACAATAAAAAGTATATTTTAATAACTGCTTAATACATTATTAACCGCCATATATTTTAATCTACACGGTACGGGCACGTCTTAATTTATTAGTGATGTTCTGATGTCGATATCGATAAAAATAAGTTTAAATTAGGTTAATTAAAATGTTGTATGCACTTTTGTTTAAGCTATGAGATATATTGTATGTATTTATAATTAATTAACAATATTGTTAAAATGGTGACGCTTTAACTTCTTTTTAACGAGTTATTTTTAATATATTGCTATAAATTTTAACTAATTTAAAATACTACATAGCTTATAATTACGTAAATTTTCATTAATTTAATCCTGCGTTTCGAAAGTTTTGCAGTTTATGTCGAGATTTTATCAAAATAAACAAGTGTGTATTTGTGTGTATGTGTATGTATTTATATATATTGTTTTCTTCAGTTTTTATATTTTATATATTTCTATCGCTATTTTCTTTCTTCATTCTATTTCAGTAACCGGGGTACCCAGTAGGACAGGTTTCCGAACCTAGTACAGGGGCCCTTGCTATTTTCATGTACAAAAAGTTCTATCAATAATCTATTTTATTTATTTTATTTTATTTAAGTCAATAAGCTGCATAAAGGCTTTAATTTAGTTAAAAAGCATACTATTCTAAGACGTAAACATATCGACGTATTTTATCGACACTTAAACATCACTATGCACTGGTTGGGACAGAAGGCAATACGTAATATAATTTATGATGCATATATTTTTGGGATTAGTGGAAAAATAATTTCAATTCTGTTTAGAAATCATCTTGAAATATAACCGTTCGTTTCATCCGGGATATTATAAGCTGTTTACCATTAATTTAAACATACTAGAGAAGTTATGTCAATGAAAATTATTACGTGTGAAGGTATACTTATTGAATATTTAAAAAAAATTAATAAAAACCGCTGAATATTTGCAATATCTACAGAAACCACTAGATCATTAACACTAGGTTTACGGACGTTTTCTATATACCTACTTCTACTAAAACGCGTCAATTTGACGCATATCGTAGAGATAGGTATACCACATATACAAGTTTAGTAATTCAACACTTTTAAAGAAAATAGACTTCAATATATATTTCCCTCGATCAATGAATAAAAGTTATACAAAGAGATAAAATAAAAATTTAAACAGTTTTTGGTAATTCTCTGACAAAAGTCAAAATGCGTCAAATTGACGCGTCCCGTAAACCTAGTGTTAATAAAATAAGCGTGAAGCTAATATTTATTTTAATTGTATTATTCAATATTTATAACAAACACACACTCCTAGCAGACCATAATAAAATAATCAATTAATTAGTAAATTGATAGACCGAGACAATATTTAAAAAAACAACTAATCCATTAAATAAAATTCAATAAATTCAACAAAACGAGAGAAAAAAATAAACGCGAAACAAGTTTAAAATCTACATTCCGATTCAATTCTATCAGTACAAAACGGTATAACCGTGACAATTAAGATAACATCTTGTCACCAACTACGGCTTATCTATTCAGAGGTACATCTTAATCTGACAAGATTATATTTATAGTGGTGTCACAATAGATTAGTATTTGCTTTATTGTCCGTTCGCGTGTCTAATTATCGTTAGAAAAAAAAAATGTTTTTAAGTTGTTTAGGAGTTTGTGGAGTTTCAAGTAACATTTCGTTTTTTACGTTTTTTTTAAAGTTTTAGTTAAAGATTCTATGTTATTAGGGAGAGTATGGTTGATGTCTATTCAGTCTTTTACAGAGTGCACATTTTATTCATGAAGCCAGCTTAAAAAGCTTCTGGTAGCAAATTGTCATCACGCATAATCTGACGTTTCGGCAGCTTAGCCTACACCCACGACAAGCTGGATTAAATAAAAAAGGCGAAATTAGTCTGTCGCAAGTAACAATGTGCATCTTAAATAATAGAATTCAAATATTTAAATGTTTTCAATTAAGATAAAACAATATTTTAATTGGATGGCATCGTATCGATTGTTTAATGTCGTGTTTTTATTTCCAATGTTTTACCGTTTTAGTTAATATTGCTGTTTTTATTAATAGTAGAGAATAGAGAATGGAGAATTCGCAGTCAGTTGGACACGAAATTGTCTTTTTAAATAACCATAAATATTAGCGAAACCATGCGATTTCTTTTACACTATCACAGAAGGTTCTTGTCAAATATTTAATTAATCATTACTTTTATGTTAACAGGGATTTAATACTAATAAAAACTAAAGTTAATTAATGTCTTTACACAAATAAAAATAAACTAAACCTAAAAGAAATTATTAGTTTTTCGATGTTCATATAAGGCGGTCATAGTAGAGCCCAGAGTAGAGCTTGTCCTATTCTATGAAAGACCATGTAGTGAATAAAAAAGTTATTAACAAAAGAATCTAGTTATCGAACATAAACACAATATAAAATATGTTGAAAAATTCAAATCCACAAATAAAGTTAACACATTCCCACAATACGATCCACAAAAATATTCAAATTAGCATATAAAAAGTGAGGTGTGACAAAAACAGCCTTCGGTGCTGACCCTACGTCGCGTACAATTGTTAACGAATAAAATATTATCGATTTTGATATATTAAACTGCTATAAAGACATACCGACTGCTTTAGTAGGGTTACCATGGGTTTAAGTTATACATATCGGTTTCAATTGGACGGAGTACGTTCGTATTTTCAAACTGTCATAGTGGAAGTGATTGTTACACGCGGACATTTATCTGAGATAACAGTTGTTTCCGCTCAAAAACCACACTCCAGCTTAACATCAGGCAGAGTGTGATAATATGCCAAGCTACTATAAAAAAACAACAATCGTTTTACGGCTGTTTAAATAGACTTCCATTTCTTTTTTTAGAATATCATAAAAGTCTGACTTTCAAGACTTCCTTCAGAGGGCGCTACACATTTTTTGTATATTAATAAAAATGTGTTTAGATCGGGAATCTAATCCGAGAGTAGAAATCTTAAATTTGAATTAATTCGTTTTTTTTTATTAAGTTACTTTAAAATATTGATAACTTCCCGTCTAATTGTTATGAATTCATTGTCACCCTACCATGTAGTTTGATATTTATGGGACGATGGTGTGTAATGTGTTAACCGACTTATTTGTTTACAATGATATACAACGCGATCGCCTAATCGGAATATATTTCTATAAATATTAATTACTTTGCTTTTGAAGCAATAAAATTCATTCTATTTGAGCGTAATAATAAGTTACGGTATTATGGCTGACGCTTCAGGCGTTTGTGTTATAGCTACAAGTATATCTATTGCTGACAATTATTGGAAAACTTGCTATATATTCGGATATTCAGAAAAAGATCTCACTTCGATATCATAGGTATGGATTTTACTAACAATACGCAATACCACATTTTTGACTCCACACGTTCGACTGAATCACCCGGTATTTTTCAAATTTTGATTTTTTATTTTAAAAAAAATTAGCCAACCGCCTACTCCAAAAAGGCGATATTAATGATAACACGACTATAGCTTCATAATTCAATATGTACTCTTAAATCTTGCAGCGAACATTCCTTGGTCAATAATTATAATGTCAAAGTGGTTGACAAAAACATATAAATTATTATAATTTAATATGACTCGTCTGTATTTTGTGCCGACAATAGGATGTGTTAAACGACTGAATTATGCGTCTGCGCAGGTGCCCTTTACTATGACGTTTTGTTAACTTTAAGCTATGTCGAATGATAATAAAACAATCTGAGTTAATAAAATTTATTATATTAAACACAAATTTATTTATTTTTATAAATACCGAAAATCTATCCGTTTAATTATTAAGAAATATTAATAATAAAATAACCTCTTAGAAAATAGAACGTAATATTTATGTCTTTGTTTTGCCGCGATGGCTGCAAAACCTTCGAAACGGATTAAACGTGATAATAAGCTGCATAAAATCTTTTAAAGTTATTGCTTATATGTAATTATATTAAAAGCGATCTTTATTACGTTAATTTTTATTTTCAAAAGTAAGTAGAAGTGAGAAGAATAGAGGCATCTCGCTATGCCGTCATAGCACCACCGCACTCTGACCTAAGAGTGGGAATGCGGTCATTTGACGGGCTAATAATAATAAATAATGTCTAACAAAATCTCAAAGTATAAGACAGTTATTTTCCATTAAAAAATGGAACGTAAACGGCAATATAATTAATTCAACTTAAATAAAAGCAAAAGAAACGCGAATTTATTATTATACGTCGAAATTGTGAATAGTCTTCTTCGAAAAAGAAACATAATAATTCCCGACAAGTCGTTTCCCATTACGTTGAACGTGTCGTCGCAGCGTCGAGATTGAAATGTCATTAAGTCTTTGACAGCACGTCGCTGAACTCGCTGAGTTATGATTGATTGCTATAGGATCTTAACCACTACAAGCTATAAACTATAACATTTGCATATCTATGTTCGAGTAATTACATATCAAATACTAACAATTTCTGTAATTCAAAAGACCTTATCTTATATTTATCGAAAGTTATGCGACTGAATTTTTAATTTATTATTATTATTATTATAATCAAGATAATTCTACAAATCATTTATGTGCTTTCTTTGGGTCACAAATATAATATATACAAATGTACAATTAATGTTAAACATAAAACCAAAAATACATTTGCTATGTTAGTTGTAGAAACTATTGTAGGTAGTACTACATTTTGAAAGTCTATTACTACGAGTACGGATAATTTAAATGACTTTATTGATCAATATAAATACATTTACAAAAAGATATCAGTGGGCTTATCACGAATTTAGTCTGGCTTTCGAATCGAGCTATCACAAGTAAAACGGATCCGTTAGCAATTGGGATCATAAATTTTTACTAACGACTAACGAGCACCAGCAATCTATCAAATGAACGAAAGATCGAGACGTCCAAATCCGCACGCGGTGGCGCTGCTCGAATTTCCATACAAATCGCTTGAAGCGAACTCGGTTCGAAAGCCAGACTAAAATTCGTGATAAGCCCACTGTACTCTATGGGCAAAAAATGCATCTTTTCTTTTAGATCGCTTCTCTGTTATATGCAATGCAGTGGTACGTAGTCGCCGTAAGGTAATATGTTATAGTACTATAGTTTAAGGCTACGACCACAAGAAATAATAAGGTACAGCATTGAATTATTGTATGACTAATAATGTAGACTCTTAGAATGTATGGTGACAACAATGACTCAATTGTCATGTTTTACGTCGATTGTAAATTGAAACTGTAATGGAATTTTGTTTTTGTATTGTGTAATATTGTTTTGTTAATTTATTTATCAATTCTTTTGTTTTTTTTTTGTATTAATTTAAGCCACTAAACAGTATAATTTATTTATCCATTAAAACAGGTGTTACACAGCAGATATAAAATATATTGTACCTGAGTGACCAAAATGCATGTAATAAATATGTGGCTTTGTATATATGTATGTATGTATATACATATATCCTTTAAATGTTATTGATAATAAAGTTACATCTCTCAGTCATGAATTTACGTCGTCAATCACTCTGAAAGTTCAAAGGTCAATGACAAAAGTAGATACCTAGTAATAAATAGTCAATTAATTTATTTTTTCTCTAAAAATACACTCCGAAGTTCGTGAACCACTAAACGCGAGCGGCGCTATTACGGGCGTAATGAATTCACGCATTACCAGCTCACGTCCGGAAAATGGGTTTTTGCTATGTTCACAAATAAATAAGATCACGTGATGTGTTTGGGATCACGATCGTGGCACTTGCGCCGGCGCAACTGATGATGTGATTACAGTTAATAGAGTACGCGTCTCATATATCTTAATCTTATATTAGGGCGCGCGCGTTCTACTTTTAAAAATATTCCTTATTAATTCAAAATTGGATTTATTTGTATATATATGTGTGTGTACTAGGCAATGCAAATAGTTGACTGTCTACACAGAAAGATACAATGTTTAAGAAACGGATTTCTATTACTTTTAGTTGCCGTGTTTTTATTCGTGTGTCTTTTGACTTAAAATAAACAATTGAACTATGGAATTAAATAATAATAATTACTTTTATTTATTTATTCAACTATAGGAACTACATTTTATAATTAAAATTCACATTATAAGCACCTTGCCCAAAGTGTCAAACATCTTACAAATACGTATATATGGCTTTAGTACCAATGTCATGTTATGTATTTTGTTATTATGTGCTATATAAATATGCAATATGATATTAAATATTTAAGGGAAAAGAAAAAAGGTTACGGCGTCAATCCAACTCTTTCAATCAAAAGGCAAAGAGAAAAAAAAACATAAAAACACACGTGTATTATTCATATTTAATAATTATAATACGGAGATGACCCTAGCGCATGTCAAAAACGATTGCCCTAACATTCCTAACTCAGCGGGCTGCGCAAGATCAGCGGGACGCCTCGTTATTAGCACCTCGAGCTTCAAAAAGCTCGCCGCAACGCATCTCTTATCTCTTTCCGACTTGTTAATGAAACATATATCTGTTTTTCTCAGATATTGGTAAAGGTTTGAAATAGGCACCGGCCGTCGAGCCGAATTAAGTGAAATAATTTCTTTATCAATTCGTGTACCAGGTGGCTGTTTCGTTCATTCGTTATTCAGTTGTTTGATCTTGTAAGTTGTTGTTAAGTATTGTTTTTGTTTTAGATGTGTCATGCAGCTAATTCATAACTATATCGTGTTATACAATAGGTACTTATATTACTAATTTAAAAGAAATTACGTGGCTCATGTCTCTGGAGCTTTGTAGACTTCATAGTTGCATTGAGACGACAGTAGACGGCGCAAAGTCTTTTAAATTATTTAAAGCAGGTTCTTTTGTTTATATATTTTTTATTGTTTTACATCAACCATAGGTGCTTAATGGAACACTTGAACTTTCAGGATATAATTGTACAAAAATAAACAATTAATAATATGCAACAATTGTATCGATGTCTTGTTCATTTAAACAATAGATATAATAATATTGGATGCATACTATCGTATCGTGCGTCACGTGGTGTACGTGTATATGTGTTCCAGCCTTAAATATGTGAAAGTAACTCAATTTGTCATAATCTAAAATTGAACTTATTACACAAATGCATAACCTATCAGAGAGTCTCTTCTTTAAACATAATTATTAGTAGTATATGTGAAATTGGTTGACGCAATTAAAACTGTCTAAATTGTGACTGAATAACTGTAAATCAGTTAATTGCATACAAGTTACGCAGTCAATTGATGTCAAATTGCAACAAAAATACAATAAAATCATATAATAGCTCTTTATAAGCTCATGAGAATGATCCGTGAATTGCGTGTGCGCAGTATTCAATAGTCTTGGTATGTGTTCTCGCTTCTGATTGGTTGGTTATTGCCGCCCAATACATTTCGGGGCGGACTCTACTGATGGAGACATCAAAAACAATGAGCGTTGACTTTTGGTGAGGTGACCACACTTTGCCCAACATTTGTGACTACTATGGCAACATGAAACATGTATTTCAATTTATACTCCTATACTAGATTTCTTTTTGTAACCAGAGGTTCCCAACCACCGCTCCCTTTAAGACAAACCAAAAAACCAACTCCCCTGGTTCTATGAATTTCCTGTCAAAACAATTGCAACATCCAATTTCTCTTTGCTTATGTAATTACTATTTGGAGACATTTATGTGAAATAATATTGTAGATTAAAATGGATTAAAAATATAATTATCACAATGCATTGTGAAAGATGACACTGACAGAATAAACGTCAAAACCTCAAATCTTCTTAAATAAGTATTTTCGGCTTGTCGAATCGACCGCCACAACTTCATACTTACTTATACGTCAAAAACTATTTGGTTATCTTAATACAATATACATACACCTATTTGTAAATCAATTCGTTACACTTTACGTGGTTATGACGTACTATTGAACAAATTTAGCAGACTGCATCGAAAGACACGTGACGTCTTTACGCATTCTGTTCTCATTTTAAATAAAACAAATAAATTCAATTGTTTATCTTAATCAGTGTACCATTTAGGTTTTCTTGGAAAGTTCGAAAAAACGGTTTTTTTTTATAAAAAAAAAACAATGACTCCGATCAGAAAAAGTTAAATTAGAAAGTTGTAGGTATTAAAAAAACGCATCGATTCGTTTTTGTTGAGTTTAATTCAGTTCATAACTTTTCGAGTTATTTTTAAAAAATCATCGAAAATTACCATTTTTAGTTTTTATAATAACTTTTTTATTTTTGGTTTTTTTTTTGAAATTCACCAAAAAGGTAGGTATTTACTAGCCAAGTAAGATCTTTTTTGTAAAATTAAAAAAAAAAATTTTTTACCGAGATACATCGATTTTTCGAAAAAAAGGTGCCTTCGGAAAATGGCCACTCAAGTCCTAGGGAAGGTCATAGAAAATGCGTACCCGGACGATTGTCTATGACCTTCCCTAGGACTTGAATGACCATTTTCCGAAGGCACCTTTTTTTCGAAAAATCGATGTATCTCGGTAAAAAATTAATATTTTTTAATTTTACAAAAAAGATCTTACTTGTAGTAAATACCTACCTTTTTGGTGAATTTCAAAAAAAAAAACCAAAAATAAAAAAGTTATTATAAAAACTAAAAATGGTAATTTTCGATGATTTTTTAAAAATAACTCGAAAAGTTATGAACTGAATTAAACTCAACAAAAACGAATCGATGCGTTTTTTTAATACCTACAACTTTCTAATTTAACTTTTTCTGATCGGAGTCATTGTTTTTTTTTTATAAAAAAAAACCGTTTTTTCGAACTTTCGGAATTTTTTAGGTTAGGTTCTTTAGTCCAGCGCGAGTTGCACCACACAGACACTCATATTCTTTTTTTTTTCCTATACGACTGTATTTTTTTGTCCTGGTTGGACTTTTTTTCACTTTTTTAGTTCATTGATTGGACTATTTATAGACTTTGTGGTTGCATCGAGACGACAGTAGATGGCGCAAAGTCTTTTAAATTATTTAAAGCAGGTTCTTTTGTTTATTTATTTTTTATTGTTTTACATCATCCATAGGTGCTTAATGGAACACTTGAACTTTCAGCATATAATTGTACAAAAATAAACAATTAATAATATGCAACAATTGTATCGATGTCTTGTTCATTTAAACAATAGATACAATAATATTGGATGTACACTACAGTGTCGTATCGTGCGTCACGTGGTGTACGTATATATGTGTTCCAGCCTTAAATATTTAATATATAATTTACGCATTCTGTTCTCATTTTAAATAAAACAAATAAATTCAATTGTTTATCTTAATCAGTGTTCTATTTAGGTTTTGTAATAATTGTGTTCGCTATTCCAGATATAACCAGGTGTACTCTAAACTGGGTTATTCTTAATATATATTAAATCGAAATAAAATTGAATTTTTAAAACCAATAAAGCGTGGCCCCACTACCTTTAGAAAGCAATGAATGTTTATAACCACAATGAAAAGAGATATAAACGGTTGAAATGTTGAGATAAATCAAATTTACTTTTAACTTAATTGCAGATTGTTGTGATTGGTTAATATTATCCATTGCACTGCTATAATTAAATTGGACTTTTGTGTCAATTAGAAAGCTAGTGTTTAATAAGTGGCTCATTTGTATTAAGTTCTTTAAACTCTTCTTTCATTCTTTAGAAGAGTCTAGCATGCGACACGATTAGGCTGTTACAGTTTTCATTTGAAAGTGATGGGTTTAACAGGGGACCTCAGACTGGGTTAGTTATTTGTATATACCAGGGGTGGCCAAGCTCCTAGATAGTCCCAGCCAATATTCAAAATTTGAAACACATACGGAATGATAATATTTTTTATAATATATAATAGCACAAAAATGAAAAGGAAACTCGGGTACATTTATCAAGAGCCACAAATAATCCTTCAGGTTGAACCCCCTTGGTATAAACGATGTACTTATATAGAAATGAATACTGAAATGTTGAAATTTATATATCTTAAGACTGTTTCCTCCAACAATCCGTAAATTTTAAGAAATACCTAGCCTATTTTGGGAAGCTACTTTTTCACTAAAAAAACAACTGTTTTGGGTATTTTTTGATTAAGTAATTGCTTACAAGTAGGATTTTTTAATGAAAATATATTTATGAAATAATATTATTTTATAGATTTAATTTAACTCGCATATTAACAGCCTAGTCTCTAAGTAGTAAGTAAGGGCTGATATTCTTCTAAGATAATAGCAAAAAAAATAATCTTGAAACGATATTGAAAAGAACAGAAGCGAACACAAGCACATACAATAACATTAACAACACACAACATAACGAACATGTTATTAACAGATGGGGTGCCGTATTCTTGATGTAAATTCTCACGAACCAATCTAATATTTGATCGATTAAGAATTTTAAATGCAAAGAACAATAAAGGTGTAAATATCAATAATAATAAAAAAACGAAATTTGGAAATTAAATTGTTAAGTTACTTCAGTGTCGTCGACAGAAAAGAGATTGCGGCAGTTATGTTAATAGTATATATATTTTTATAAATAAATCTGTCAATTTGAATTTGGAATGAAAGAAAAGAGAAACGCGAGGGTAGTGCGAGTAAGGACTTGGATGTTGGTTGCGAATGGGAACGGATGTGTGTGTTTAGATTATAAGAGATTGATAATATAGTGTAAATACAATTTTCAAGAGTTTTCATTTGATACAGTCCACTTCTTTTATTGGTTGCATTCAGAATTGATGATTTTTTACTAACAATTAAAATTGTAGAGATGACATTACATTATTTTTTATAGGGGTTAGTAAATTGAAATGCATATAATAAAATATTCTCATAGTATATTTTATGTTTAGAGGAGCATTAACAACACAAGAATAGACCTCCGTTTGCTATAGGGAACGGGCGCAATAAAATTATTATTTAGTCGTGTAATAATGGAGTCATCATTTGGACTCTGACAGGTTCACACCTTGAGACGCGGGCGAATTGACTCTCTTTTATGTTCAGACTTTTAGTTTATTTATTTTTTTGTTATATTCGATCCGCTCGAGCGAGTTTACGAGACCCTTTGTGGCTGTTTGCCGCTGCCCGTGGGTTATTCTTAATTTTTTGAAGAGGTGTAAAAGTTGGATTTGATGTGGGAATAAGAGATTTATTTTTTAAATTGATTTTCTTGTTTATTTTTTAATGTTAATTAGTTTTTCTTTAATACGGTCTCTATTATAATTTTATTGACTATAATATAAATAATAATATACAATTTTTAATACGACGTTATAAAAAATGTCACTGTTGAAGCAAACATTTGTTGCTAACGCATTACGCAACATTATTTTATAGTCAAATTAAGTCAAAAATAGTTTCTTTGCAATAGTGGAACTTTAAGTGAAACTGTAAAAACAAATTCAACTATTATGACGTGCCTATTGTTAAAAATTAATGAATAAATTTAAGAAAATATTACACCCAAATACCCGCCAATGATTTAAGTAACGCTTGTAAAATAACAACTTGTAAAACTCGAAAGAGATTCATCGTATAAAGTTATTATACACAAGATGTTTAGTACTCTTTAACAACACAATCCACTATCATTTTCTATCGACAGTTATAAGTGGTGACTCCAATGTGAGTTTGTTGTCGTTTAAAAATTTCCCGCAACCCGCATGCGGTAATTAACACTAGATTTACCATACCAGTCAAAATGACTGGTCTTGCAAGATCAAATTAAAATTCCTACTACGTGTAACATTTTCTTTAATTTTTCTAATCTTCTTTAATTTATAACAGAAGAATTAGTTTTATGAATTTTATATTATTTTATATATATTTGTAACAAATATATACTTTTTTGGTTTTGGTAGAAATAGGTATATTTTAGCTGGTAAATCTAGTGTTAAAAACCATATAAGATATCGTTAGGTTATACGCGACTACACTGCAACCACAAAAATAATCAAAAAGAAATGCGACAATAAACCGCAAAAGACTTTCAAATTAACAAAACACTCAGCATAATAATAATAATGTGTAAACAGAATTTCTATAAAACATAAACAATATTGGCGTTCTTTTATAGACGTAGATTGTAAATTGGAATGTAAAAACACAAGCAATTAACAATAAATTGAAGATTCAATTAGTAATTGTGTAATTAAGTTGTTCTCTCGGGCCGATGTTAATTTAATTATTTTATCTCTACGTGGAAATGCTTACTTTTTACTTACAATTAAATTTTATTGAACACATGTTGTTTAATGTTCTATGAATTAAATTACGATGCACATTTGAGTATTTATTTGATGTAAGAACCCAATCAAATTGTAATGTAGGTAATTATTGAATTATACAGAATAGTTTTTTAACACTAGGTTTACGGACGTTTTCTATATACCTACTTCTACTAAAACGCGTCAATTTGACGCATATCCTAGAGATAGGTATACCAAATACAAGTTCAGTAATTCAACACTTTTAAAGAAAATAGACTTCAATATATATTTCCCTCGATCAATGAATAGTCATACAAAGAGATAAAATAAAAATTTAAACAGTTTTTGGTAATTCTCTGATAAAAGTCAAAATGCGTCAAATTGACGCGTCCCGTAAACCTAGTGTTAAATTGTAAGATGAGTCCATGTTTCCACTACTCAGGACTGAAAGGAAGGCGTTACAGTGGTAGATAGCGATTTCAGAAAGGCATATGACAGGAAGAAATAACATATCGTTAATCATAGCCTATATTAGGTACATATTACACAACAAAATAATAGGTACATTTTTATTTAATTTATTTTTAATAATTTAATACAATTAATGCAAATAAAGTTAGTACCTATATATTTAGTACTTAGAAATATATTTCAAATAAACTAAATATTTATATAATTACGATAATGTCGACTTTCACTAAACTACTTAATTAAATCTTGTCTAAGTTAAGTCATCAATAAATCAGGCATGTAATATTCACGTCACATACTAAAGCTCCTCGTAAAATGATTTAGAAGTCACTTTAGATTGTTGGTGGAAACGACCGTAATTCTCTTATAACTTTATTATTTTATAAAAACTCAACTAAAAACAATCGTTAATCTTAGTTTTAATTATAATCCATTTCCGTGTTTATCGCAACGAGAAAAAATATTTTAATATATCCTATTAAATTGGTCAGATTTAAAATAATTCTTATAAATTACACTAGATCCCAAGCAAGTGTAGTAATAATTAATAAGAAAAATATTTAATAATAATATATTAATTGGAATGCTGGGAACCATACGTCGCGTCGCGGCCAAAGCACGCTCGATGCCAATCGTAAAAAACTGCGCGCCCCGCCCTGCTCTGTGATGCACTGTGATTCAAATACCACAGTTACTGATAAAAGATATATTATAACTTTTTAAAATAATACATGTACAATAGTTCGCTGGGTCATGTATTTAAGCTTAAAGTGATAGAAAGAGCTATAAGGAGTTGTTATCGACTCAACCAACTGAAATGGAGTATTATTACTATTTTTGAGAGTAACCTAGTCGCTTAGAAGTAGTCAGAGTGTAAAGAGAAGTACTATAATCAATGAGCGCTCTTGGATAGCACACTAAGCTTAACATACACAATAAAAATATTATTATTTTTTACAAAAGGCGTTAGTTACCATTTTTTTTTCTTTAAATATAATTTTGCCCAGAAGTAGAACGTAAGTGAACCACGGTGCGTCGGCAACGTCGGCCAATTACATAAAAGCGTTTCATTTGCCGCGCAAAGTGTTATTGTGTGACCCCAACGAGATACCATCGCGACCGCTTGAACAAAACAATATTAATTAATGCCCAGCATTTCTCATCTCGACTTCATCTTTTAGACCAAAGGAAAATAAAATATATCAAGAAAACGATGATGATCACCTAACAATTGAAATCCAATCATCATTCAGTTCACCTGAAGTTCCAAGTTCAAGCTATTGTTCGAAATTTGAATACTAGACTCTAACAGAAAAATATGTATTACGATAATACGATATGTATATTTAAAAACTGATTCCAAAGTACTTGACAGCAGTACTGTACCCGTAGTGTAAGCGTAGGAACAAAGCAAGTTATAAAAACTGGATGGAAATTAAATTTGCAAGCCTCCAAGCTCGTCGGACAATCGTTGGGATTTATCAAAATAATAAGCCGTCAAAATGTGTTTTTTAATAGTTTGTTAAGCGTTGTGCCCATAGAATAATAAGAACAGCCCGGTAATAACAATAACAATGAAAAATAATAACCGGTAGGTGTGGCAGCTGATTCGTTCGGATACCCTTTAAGTGTAAAATACGATTTAAAAATAATCTTTTAAATAATATGTTTTAAAAAACTTATATTTTCTTTGTGATTGTGTTTATTTAGATTTACTATATAAATATATATACAGTCTAAACTCCATGTAACGTCACTCGATTTAACGATAAACTCCCTAAAGCGTCGAAATCACTTGGCTTTGCTTGGTTTAGCTTGTCTTTCATACAATGATACACTAGTTCAAATAAGATTGTTTTTATATAATTATTAACATTAGTCTGAGATAATTATTCTGATTTTTCTTCTCCATTTAACAACTCTTTATGCACTCTAAAACGCACAGTCCCTTCAGTATAATAATTGACACCTTGAGAATAATGTGACTTATGAATTGTTATTTACTTTTTTTCTGAATGAAAATTCAGTTTTTTTTTTGTTAATTATTTTATGTACAGGCTACGATTGGCGAGTTTCTTGTGGTATTCTTCTTGTCATACGCCTTTCCCAAGCCATTATTATAGATTCTAACGATGAGCAAGCGCACGCCTTTAGTGCCTATGCTAATAAACGATTTTCATTTCATTTCATTTCAGTGTCGTTATATATGTAGAGTTAACACTGTATATATTACATTTGCTAAATCAATTCTAACTTAAGACACGTGGTAAAATACCGTAGTTATTTCTTGATTCAATAAAATAATTATATAAAAGAAAAAGGATTGAAATACCGCCCCTTAATTGTTATTGAATTTTTATACGAAATCGCGTTTCGAGAGTAACTAACCTTCGCAAAAGTTGTTAAACTGGATATTTTCATAAAATTTTATGTGACTTAAATTCTTTTTTCTGCTTTAGGGAAAGTTCTTATCCCGTTTTCTCAGTACTTTCTGCAGGATGATGCATTTCTTAGTCATATTAAATATGTTTTAAGCAGAGGGGTTTCAATGACACAATTTATTATTATTATTATTTATTTACTTTTAGTAATTGGACTCCAATATAGCGCTTGTACTCGTCAAAATAAATATAAATGAAATAAACTTAATTATCAATTTCATTTACCTGCTGTATACTGGTATTGTCCACATATACTAATGTCATCTATATATATAAAAGGAAGTTGTGTTAGTTACACTAATTATAACTCGAGAACGGCCGAACCGATTTGGCTGAAAATTGATGGGGAGGTAGCTTAGGGTCGGGGGAAGGCTTTAGGATACTTTTTATCCCGTTGGATATAAAGGAAAATCGTGTTAGTGGCACTATTTATAACTCAAGAACGGCTGAACCGATTTGGCTGAAAATTGGTGAGGAGGTAGCTTAGAACCAGGAAACGGAGATAGGATACTTTTTATCCCGTTCGACCGCGTTCCCGTGCAGCGTGACATAAAACGTCAAAGGGAATAAAAATTGTTACATAATTAAAATACAATTGTCACTTATGTCATTGTGGTTGAAAATAAACAGCTTTTCATGTTAAAACTGCATCTATATTTTATTCATAATGCAAATAACGATGTCTATCGGCAAGTATTGTATTGAACAATCATTATGGCAAGAAAACGTACGTACTCTCAGAAAAAGTGTCGAGAAACATGACATCGGGAAGAAGGTGAAACAAACTACAAGTTTTCTTCACAACTACGTA